>JAOXJP010065702.1:0-18154 GCA_025762735.1 Platanus orientalis | reverse complement strand
GTAAAGGAACCTTCAGTCCCTTTAGAATCTATGATATGAGTATAGGAAAAGGTAGACTGCCTATGGAATGATCAGCAACGGTAGCCCTCAAGAAGATAAAGCAAATGATGGAGGGGAGATCAATATGCTTTCCTTCTAGAATGGAGTCTGTCAGGTACACCATGTTGCAAGTGAGACCACTCTGATGTGTTGTAGGAAGAAGGATGTAGGTAAAGGCACAGAATAGAAACAGCACAATTGGCTTGCAGTGACTCTTAGCAAGCTTGGTGGTCCATCTAATGGTCCTCCCACATAGATCCATTGTCATCACCTTGTCCTCTTTGGACATCTATAGAGGAGGAAAGAGGATCACATCTGGGATCCTTAGAATCCTCAAAAAGGTTGCAATAAAATCAAGATTGATGGCAATCGAGATCTTGTAGATGGAGGAACAGAAAGAATAAGCCCAAAAATTCTCATTAAATATATTCAAGTAAAAGACTCTTACCACTTCATCATGGACGGGTCTCTTGATTGAAAACAATGACAACCACTCGTGAGCATTGATATGCTCATAGAGTTGGACGGTTCGAAGTCCATCAAGAGTCATGGTCCTCTTAATCACTAAGCCCCTTGTAGAGAAGGTGGTCTCATAGCATGCCTGACTCAACTCATCCCTGAAAGGTGAGTATGAACCACCTTTCTGCATCTTTGATTTCTTGGATGGTTGTCCTTTAGAACTTGCAAGTTCCTTTCCTTTGAAACCTCCCCATTTGGAGCCTAATGCTTCCTTGGAAGCATTCTTCTTTCTGACAGTCTTGTAGTAAGGCATGATGAAAAATTGGTGAGGGAATGAAGCATGAAGGCTAAGGTTAGGGTTTTTAAGAGAGGATGAGAATTTAGGGTTCTTAGAAAATGAGGAATTGGTTTTGGGCAGTTTTATATCTTTTTGAAATTGACTTTCACAAATCTCAGAGCCATTAAAATCATGGCCCTGTTCGATCACGTACTTTTTGTGATCGGTCACACCTAATCGATCTCCAATCTCATGATTGATTAAGGATCAATTTTCCTGTTCCTTCACAAATTCCTCTCCCCTTTTGTTGGTTGCCTCTATAGCCACCACACATACCCCTTTTTCCCATTTTTCAATTTACTTATACAGTGCATAGACCAATCGCACTTCGGAGGTATTTGAACCAATGGGAATCAAGTGGTTTTGTTAGGATGTCAGCATGTTGATCCTCGATTTTTATGTAGGATAACAACACTATCTTGTCCTCCACCAATTCCCTAATAAAGTGATGTCAGATATCAAAGTGCTTGGTTCTTGAGTGTTGAATTGGGTTCTTTGAGATGTCAATTGCACACTCATTGTCCACAAACAGACTCATTATGCCTTATGCAATTCCATAGTCCCTAAGCATTTGCTTCATCCAAAGAAGAGTACAAGCACTTCCAGCTACAATGTATTCAGCTTCTACAGTTGACAACGAAATTGAGTTTTGTTTCTTACTGTGTCAGGAGACAAAACTATTGCCAATATAAAAACACCTTCTACTAGTGCTTTTATGGTCCTCTAAATCACCAGCCTAGTCCACATCTGAGTACCCGACAATCTCAAGTGTGGTATCATATGGGTACCAAATGCTAAAATCCGATGTCCCATGGATAAATCAGATAATCCTTTTGACTGCTTTAAGATGCGACTCTTTTGGTGCTACTTGATATCTAACACATGCACCCACACTTAATGCAATATCCAGTCAACTTGTCGTAAGATAAAGCAAGCTACCTCTTATGCTCCTATAGTAGGTTGGGTCAACATCTACTCCCTTTGAATACTTAGTGATCTTGTTACTAGTGCTGATTGGAGTGTTGGCAGGTTTAGATTCTTGTAATCCAAACTTGGACACAAGATCCTTGGCAAACTTTTTTTGGCATTGAAAGATGCCATGAGGAGTTTACTTAACTTGTAACCCTAGGAAGAACTTTAGTTCTCCTTCCATACTCATCTCAAATTCGGATTTCATTGTTTAAGCAAAACCATGTGTCATTGTGTCATTTCTTCATAGGTTGAGCCAAAAATGATGTCATCCACATAAATCTATACAATGAGTATGTTGCCCTATTTTCTTTTGAAGAAAAGTGGCTTATCTACACTCCTCCTATCAAAGTGGTTATCAAGAAGGAATTTTGTGAGTCTTTCATACCAAGCTTTAGGAACTTGTTTAAGATCATAAAGTGCCTTCTTGAGTCTGTAAACATAGTTGGGCAGTTGGGAATCTTCAAATCTCTCAGGTTATTCTATAAATACTTTTTCTTGAAGTATTCCATTTAGGAAGGCGCTCTTAACATCCATTTGATAGAGTTTGAACTTTATATAGCATGCAATGGATAGTAAGATCCTAATGGAGTTGAGTCTAGCTACAGGGGAAAATGTTACCTCAAAATCGATTTCCTCAATCTATGCATACCCCTTAGCAATTAGTCTAGCCTTGTTCCTAATGATGGTGTCATGCTCATCAATTTTTTTTTAATATCCATTATTTACCAAGGACATTCTTGTCACATAGTCTTTCTGTGAGGTACCACACATCATTTCTCTTGAATTAATTTAGTTTCTCATGCATTGCATTGATCAATCCGGATCCTCTAGAGCCTCTTTTGCTCTCTTTGGTTCTATTTTGGAGGTAAAGTAGAGATGACTAAGAGTATTTTTTATTTATTTTCTGGTCTTTATTCCTTGCGTTGGATCACCAATGATGTTAGAAGGTGATAAGCCATTAGTTAATCTAGAGTTCTTGAGAGTGAATTCCATCTCCCTTTCTTCTTCCTCAGAGTCAAGATCCAAGGTAACAGTCTCTCCTTCATGTGGAGATATACCTTCCCTTTCAATGTTCTTCTTCATGTGATCATGAATGACCACATTTATGGACTCATCAATAGTGAGAGTTCTTTTGTTGAAAACTCTAAAGGCCTTGCTCCTTTGTAGAGTATCCTAGAAAAATTGCCTCATCACTTTTTGAATTGAATTTTCCTAAGTTTTTCCTATCTCTTAGGAGATAGAAATTACTTTCAAACACCCTGAAATATTTTACACTTGGCTTTTTGCCTTTCCATATTTCATATGGTGTTATAGTGGTGCCTAGTCTTAGAAATACTCGGTTAGATACATAGCATGTAGTATTGATTGCTTCAACCTAAAATCTTTTGGCTAAGCTTTTGTTTGATAGCATGACATTGGCCATATCATGTAATGTCCTATTTTTCCTCTCTACCACACCATTTTGCTGGGGTGTTTTGGGAGCCGAGAATTTATGCTTGATTCCCATTTCATCACACTATTTTGAGGACTCATGGTTCTCAAATTCACCTCCATGATCACTTCTAGCCCTTTTGATGGTAAGCACCTTCTCAGTTTGCATTTTCTTGCACATCAGAATGAATTCATCAAAAGCTTCTGACTTCTCTCTTAAGAATGCTACCCATGTAAACCTTGAGAATTCATCTACAACTATGAAAAAATATCTCTTTCTTCCTAAACTCTCTGTCTTAGTTAGGCCAGCTAGGTCTATATAAAGTAACCCCAAGGGTCTTGAAGTCCTATTTGAGTTAGCTTTTTGTGGAAGGTTTTGGACTATTTTCCCATTTGGTAACCCTTGTAAATGGAGTTGTCAACCTTGTTAAGACTAGGTAGATGTCTAACTAGGCTTTTTCTGCTAAGTCTAGCAAGATCCTTAAAATTTAGGTGACCCAACCTTTGATGCCATAGAGTTATCTCTTCGGAGTGAGAGATAAGGCATGTTCCAAAGTTATCTGTGGTTGGTTCAATGATATAGCAGTTATCACTTGTTCTCTAACCAATCACAAAGGTTTTCCTTCTTTCCTTATCTTTTATTTCGCATTTATATTTTGCGAAATGGACATCATGCCCTTTGTCATAAATTTGACTAATGCTAATCAAATGGTGCTTGAGTCCTTTTACACATATGAAGTCATTTAGTTTTAGAATTCCTGGAACCTCCACGGTGCCTTTTCCCATAATTCTTATGGAGTTTCCATCACCAAATGTGACTCTCCCATCTTGTACCTCAGCAAGATGAGTAAATAATGACTTGTCCCCAGTCATATGTTTGGAACATCTACTATCAAAATACCATCTTGAGGTATTCCCAGCTCTCAATGTCGTGTGGATGACAAGACATTTGAGGTCATCCTTTTTCACCCAAATCGTTTTGGTTTTGGATTGAGCTAATTTGAACGTCCTCTTCTTATGTTCAAGGTTTTCATTTTCTACTTTTTAGAAGTAGTTCCTCTTCCTAGCTCTTCTATCATTTTGGTTATTATTTTGAACCTTTAGAGCTTTCAAATCATTTAGCCTCTTACTACAGTCTACTTTTATGTGACCTCTAAGTCCATAGTAGTAACATGTAAAGGATGGTCTGCTAGAGGTGGAGGCATGTGTAGGGTCATACCAATTCTCTCTCCTTTTATCCTTGTTGGTAGAGTTTTTATATTTGAGAGAAGGATTTTGATTGTCCCAATTATACCTTCTTCAATAATTGCTCAAGCTTCTTTTGGTAGAAGTTGATTGGTTGTCATAGGACATTTTTTATCTCGATTAAGATACATAATGTGTGTCCTTGGTATCTCCCTTAGAGAATGAGGTTTGCCTTCTTTCAAAGTTTCTTGGCCTTTAAGATGGAAATTGTCCTAAAGGGTTTTTCAGTTCTTTTCCTTTGGAGGAATGAAAAATCCTTCCAACATTGGTGTTGGACTGTTGTTGAGTGACTTGGGATGAGGTGTATGCCCTCTCTTTAGCCTTGACAAAAGTGTTCTTAGTTGGATAAATAGTTAAGTCATTTGAGTTGTATCCTAGACCACTCATGTCACCATGTTCTTTGTCCATTGAAATCATTTTCTCAAATTTTTCATTTCCTTGGGCAATTAAACTAAGTAGTTTTCTCTTTTGTTCCTCCAACTCCCTTATTTGTTCAAGGAGTTCACATGTCCTACCAGATAGCTTAGAGCATGTATCCCTTAGGTTCACTTTCTCACACTCAAGTTTGTTTGCATCTTTCTATAGTTGGAGTATTCTCAGTTTTAGATTATTGTTGGCTTATTCCAACTTTTTCTTTTCAATTCTTCTATTATCTTTTTCAAGAGTGACAAACATCCTAGCCTCTCTGACTTTGGATTTTAATTCATTTATTTTCTCACTCAATTCTTCCTTTTCTCTCATAAATAGTTCACTAGGTTCACAACTAGACTTATCAAGAGATATGGTTTGAAGTTGAGAGATGGCATGTTCCAAGGAAATTGATTTAATGATCAACTCCTTACTCTCTTTCTTCAACTTAATGTTCTTTTTCAACTTCAACTCTTTATTCACCAACTGCAATAGAGGAAAGCAAAGACATAGATACCATAGTGATAGAAGAACTAGTGGGATCTCTCCAAACCTTTTAAATGGCCTTCAAGTAAAATACCAAAAAGAAAGGTATTATGATCTATTTGATCTTTCTCAGTTTTCTTCAACTAACTTTATTTTCCTATTTATTATAATTCCTAATTAACATATGTAGGATTGAACGATTAACTTATCCTTTCGAATACAATTTAATTAATACTCAACGCAATTAATACACTAAGATATTCATAGTTGCAATGATTACAATACACACACAATAAAGAGATCACAAACAACCACAATACACAATATTTATAGTGGTTCGAAACTAAGGCTTATGTCCACTCCTAAAGTTCAATCTTGAACTTTTTGTAATTTTATTCAGATTGAAGTATAGACAATTTAGGTAAAAATTCACACAAAAACCTTTCTACTTGGCGTGCAAACACAAATCTACACTTTGTTTCCCAAGAGTGCAATGCACCTTCTGATGTCTTCAGTGGAAGGGACTTAAACAATAATCAATATGATAAATACAATTTTACCTCATATAGATTGATTTTTCAAGATGTACCAGTTGTGGATGCTCCTACTATGAGCTGATGTGCCTTTTCTTCCACAGAATTGAACATAGTAGAGATTTCTCCTTGATACCTTTTGAATCGCTGGTTTTCTTTCAACAAATAACCAAGATTGTTTACCCTTTAGATAATCAACGTAGGAAGCATAGAGGGAGATCACTCATACTGATTTTTAGTAGTCCAAAGCCTTTCACACAGTCAAAATCTAGGGTTTATGGCTTCAGACTAACCACACTTTTCAAACAATGATTTTCTTTTTGCATAGATGTCTCTTAATGAACCTAGGGCATTATTACCCTTTTATAGAGCTAAGCCTAGTCTTAGTCCGCAGGATTAGAACTTTTTCTAACGGATAAGTGGTGCAAATTCTCGAATTGGAATCTATAAAAATAAGATAAATTTTTCAGAGATTCACGGGCTTGATCAATCACGCATTTTTCGTGATCAATCGTGAATATGTGATTAATCAGGCTATGTAATCACAACTCTCAAGAGTTTTTAATTTGGCCTAAAATCATGTTTGTGATCAATCATGAGATTGGTGATTGATCAGGCCATGACCGATCACCAATCTTGTGATCGATCAGGGGACCATTTTCCTAAATTTTGCTGTCATCAGTTTCTTGGAGTTGGTTTTTTTCCCAAATGCTTTAGGACTGACACAAGGTGTCCTAAGATCCATTTCCTTACACTCCTGCCTTGGTGATTTTTATAGTTTCGATATATTATGCATGGTGTGGCATGTCTCGAGATTGTCCTTGGTCATTAGCATCACTTGAGCTTTTGTCTTCGCCATTTCTTATCTTTGACATCTTTGTCAGGGGTCTTCTTCTTGATTCTTGGTCTTGTTCCTCACATCCTTTGACTTGTCACTGTTTTGGTCAATAGGTCTTTAGTCCTTCATTGTCTTCTTCCTTGTGAGCTTGGGACTTTTTATCAAACTTTGACATGTTACATTACAACCCATTTGTTTTGTCCATTGGATTGACAATACAATTCTTAACAAGATTTGTGATGAGCCTGAGTTGTCGAGTTCAGGCTCAGGTCAGCAGAAAATAAAAAAAGGCCCAATAACCTAATGGTCCATTAGCCCAATTTATCTTGTTTGAGCATTATAATTGTCCTGTATATATATATAAACCAAACCAAGCTTTTAATGAGCTCAACTTAGTGAAGCTCAGCTTAGGCTCACTTAGGAAATGAGCTTAAATCAAAGCTTAGGATTGGCTCACCAAGCTTAAAACAAGGCTCCAGTTTGGCTCATAGCTAGCCAAGTAGAGCTATCTCGGCTTGTTGATAGCCCTACTCTCAACTTTTATTGACATGTTCCCTCATTCTATAGGGAGCAAAATCTTTTAAGTAAAATGAGTGAATTTGGAATACAACACTTTTGTCCTCACTTAAATTCACGTCCTATACAATTAATTTGGGAATTCCTAATCAAATTCTCCTTTCTTCTTCTTCTTCTTCTTCTTCTTCTTCTTCTTCTTCTTGATTTTGATGTTTGAATCTTTGACTCTAATATTTGATAATCAGGTCCTTAAATCAATGTGAAGGTGTAACACATTGCATTTGTCTAATCTATTTTAAATAAGGAAAAAGAGAGGTTGGTATGTGAATTATGACCCAAATATGAAAAATAAAGTGATATCCTAAGGTTTGGAGACTTAGAATGAGTGAGGGACCAAGGGAGAGGACCCAAACAACACAAAAATTTCAAACTGGCATATTTGGAACACTCGAACTTGGAGTGCTAAAAAGTACCAAGGCTCTTGGGAGTTGTTTAGAGAATTCCAAATTATTTGAAGCAGTCAAGCTTGGAGCGCTTGAAGAAGTGTTTGGAGCAATCAAAAATTTTTGGAGCGGTTTAAAATCTAGAATCTAGAAAGAAAATCCAAAAATATGGAATTGCCCACCCTTTTGAGTTGGGATTCCCTTATGATGAAACAAAAACTCAAAATTGCCTGATTTGTATCTAAAGACATTAGAGAATAGCTAAGGGGGAGAAAAATTGGAGAATTGGGAAAGAAGAGAAGAAATTTCTCTCCATAGAGCAAGGTCAGTTCCAAAATTCTAGATGTAGCTTATTTTAGGTACAATTAGTGGATTTTCAATGGTAATTATTATAGATCTATAGTTTTCTTATATGGAGAAATCTATGTTTAAATTTCATAGAGAAGGAAGAAAGAAGGAGATCTTATGGAATTGAACTTGGAATCTTAGAGAATTAAGGATTTTCATTGTTGTAAGTAATTATACCTTACATGCAACGAGTTTTCACTCTTAAAATCTTAGATCCATTGGATTTCAGTATTTTGTCTTTGAATATTTGAATCTCTTTTTGATCCTTAGATCCAAGTCAGTTTTGTAAGTAATTATGCTTAATATGCATGTGTTTTTCATCATAGGATCTTAGATCCATTGTTTTGAATGAATTCTCTACAAGTTTTCAAATGGATTTTGAATGAATCTTAGATTCAAATTCTTTCATAAGTCTTCTTCAAGGATTTCAAGTGATTTTACATGAATTATATCCATTAGTAATGATTATGAATTATTTACAACATTTTCTCAGTCCTATGATAATAAATCGTTGAATCTCAGTTTTTTATATTGTAAATGATGATTTTCCTTTTGATTCTTAGATTTACCTTGAATTGAATTGAATCTATATGATCAATTCATGTTTCCCCTCACTAAATCCTAAGATCTATGTGATTCTATCTTTAATTTCCCATTGATGACAATTGATTCTATGTGATTTGATTCCAATCTCTTGATTGTTTAAGATCCAATCGAATTCCAAGTGGATTAACATAATTTTCATTGAATTACCTAAGTATGATCATTGATTCTATCCTAAATTCATCATAAAATCTGAAAGTGCTATGTATTATGTAAAATCTATTGTGACTTGATTGAATCTAAGAAATCTAATTGAATTAGTCATTAATTTTATTTATCCTCTCAAATTTACTATATGAAATTGATGGAATTGAATTATTCATTGAAGCTTGTGGATATATATTATTGTCTTGGACATCTAATCCTCTTATTGACATCATATATTGAAAATTGATAGTTTTTTTACATTTTAAACGTATTAATTATTGCATGTGGCCTTTAATCCTCATTTGAATGTTATGAATCATCGAAGTGATTGGTAAGTTGTAGTAAGTGATTTAGTCTTGAATGTGTACTTAGATGGATCAAGCATATTAGTAAATTGTGAATCTTGTGACATCATTTCGGAATTGGACTTATTTGATTATATCCCCATCATGACATACTTTATGTCTCCTAAGTTGTTTCCATTTTGAAAAGCATCAAAAAAGTGTTTTAAGTATTCCAAATCAATTTTTATGAAGTGTTTAGCATTGAAAAAATACCAAATTTTATATGTTTAGAAGCTTCTGAATCTGTCTTTTTACCGATAAGTGTTTAGTTTTGAAAAGACATTGCATTGCATTTGTTTTGGTTTATTACAAATCGGTCTCTTCGTTGAAAGCGTTCAGTTTTGAAAGCTTTAGAAAAGTGTTTTGGACCTTATTCTTGGGGGTTATTCAAGACATGATTTGTGAATGATATCCATTGGAAAAATGAATAAGTTTTGTTTCGAACAGTGTTTGGATTATGTTTCGAACAATGTTCTAGACCCTACTCTTGAAGGTTAATCAAGAAGTGTAATTTGAAAGACATCTATGTGAAATATTTGAATAAGCATCATTTTAAAAACGTTTTGGGCCCAATCCATGAGGATTAAACATTGTGTTTTGGATCCCAACCTTGGGGTGAGATATGGTATTTGGGACCCTATTCCTGGGGGTTTAACATGATGTTTTAAACCCTGTTATTGGGGGTTAAATAAGAGTAAGTGGGTCCCTCCATTAGGGTGAAATGATGGAACCAATCATAGGATAATATGTGAAAGTGTTTTGAAAAGTATTTGAACTTCCAAAAGTGTTGTGAATAGTATTTTTGAAAAATGAATATATTTTTGTAAATCTTTTGGAATAATGTTTCGAAAGTGAGTGAACTTCCACATGCATTTGAATTAGTGATTTAAAAAGCACGTGAATCTTTTTCATGTTTTTTAAATAAGTGTCTTGAAAGTGGATTTTGTGAACTAGACTATTGGCTTTCCAAATTGTTTTTTGCAAGTTGAAAGTGTTTAGGAAATGCATGCCTTAAAAAGAACTCATGCATTACATTGTTTCCGACATGCACATTTATAAACACTCGTATTTATGTCCATGCTTGACCCTCATCTTCATTGTATTGTATATTTTTTATATTGCTTGTGATCTATGGACTCACCCTTCCACAATATTTTTCAAATATGGAGCGATCTTTTACATGAGACAAATTTTCATATTGTGCAATATCGGATTTGCACCAAACTTTACATTAAGAGCATTGTAAACATTGTGTAGACAAGTCAATATTATTTAATACTTAGTATTGAGTTGTTTCCATTGATGTGTTTGGATGAGATGGCACCCACTTCTATTACTTGTTGGACCATTGTATTCAAGTTGAGCATGTCATGGATGGTGACTCTATTTGGTTAATTCAGTTTTGGACTACATTAGTAATATGAATAGATGTGTTAGTGATGTATATTTCCACTGCATCGAGGTGTGAATATGTTTGAAAGTGAAACTATTCTGCTGCCTATTCCACTGCATTAATGTGCAATATATATACATGAGGAGAAAGGCATGATGTAAAAAAAAAAAAAAGAATATGGACTGAATTCCATGAGCATAAGTATCAACCAAGTGACCACATATGAGGTATCATATTATGTATGGAGTCACACTCAGGATCCGGTTCAATGGAAAACTGAGTTAGTCATCTGTATTGACTGGGATCGGGGCATGACATAAAAGCTTCACTGCACCTGATTTTGGTTTAAGAATCGATTCTAAGTCCAAAATAAATGTCCAGAATCATTGCTCAATTGCTCTTGTGCAGTGGAAAGGGAAATACTTTGTTTATTATTGGGTTTGAGAGGTGGCCACATATTTTGGGGTTAAAGACTCTCTTGACAAAAGTAGTTGTTGTGGATGTTTCAAGGTAAAGAAAAAATGACCTAATTAAAACAAGGGAAAAGAAGGGGCTGGAGGTGAGCAGCTGCAAAGGGGGTTTTCCTTGGGTAATTCTCATAGACTTGAGAGACAGAGAGAGAGAGAGAAAGAGAGGGTGTACAACGAAAACAGTATGGGCTTTCAGGTTGCAAAAAATTGCACTTCTTTGTGTTGATTTGCATTCTCATGGTGAAAAAAGGTTTAATCTTCTCCCGTGGACATAGACACATCACCAAACCATATAACTCTCGGTGTCTCTTATATTCTTGTTTTGATCTTTATTTCATTATTTGTTATTCGAATTGGAATAATTGCAACACAACACAAGTGGTATCAGAGCACCGGATTTAGCCAGGGAGGATGAGAATTAAGAACAAGTTCTTGATTACCAAAGTTCAATACAATGGTAAGGAAAGGCTTCTCAATGGCCAAGTTTGAGGTGGATCCCTTTTATGGGAAAATTAACTTTAGCATGTGGCAAAACATCATTAAAGGCACCTTTGTGCAGCAAGGGATGATCAAAGAACTATCCGGTGAGGGAAAAAAGATGGTATTTATGTTTGATGATGAAAGGGAGGAACTTAAGGTGAAGGCAGTGAGCCCCATCCACTTACATCTTGCACCAAAGATAAAATATAATATTTTGAATGAAACTTTTACTCTAGGACTGAAAAAAATTAGAAACTTTATATATGTCAAAATCTCTCATAAATAAATTGTTTCTAATAAATAATTATATCAATTGTGGATGGATGAAGAAACAAATATTTGGGATTATCTCAATGTTTTTAATAAAATTATTACTCACTTATTACGCGTTGAGGTGAAAATTGAAGAGGACAAGGTTATTCTTCTTTTGGCTTCTCTTGCAGCTTCCTTTGATATACTTGTGACCACAGTATTAGTTGGAAAAGACACTCTCAAGATTAATGAGGTGACAACAGCTTTATTAGAGACTGAAATACTTCAGAATCCAAGAAATGGTTCCCAAAAAGAAGGGTTGGTGGCTAAGGGTAAATCAAGCTATCAACATAGAAAAAGTAAAGATAGAGGCTCTGGATACAAAAAGAGGTCACACTCAAAATCAAAGAGAAAGAGCAACAAATTTGGGTGTCATTATTGTAAAAAGGAAGAACACATGAAAATGGATTGTAAAAAATGTAAAAGAAGATTTAGACGAAAAGAAAAATAAAAATGACAAACATTCAGATCAAGTTAGTGTTGTAGAGGATGATTCAGATTCTAGTGGAGATGTTATAGCAGTTTCTATAGGTAGGAATCATTTTTCTTAAACATGGATTATGAATTCATAATGTTCTTATCATATGTACCCTTATAGGTAGGGGTGGAAATGTTTGAAACGACCCACGAACCCAACACAAAATTAGCGGGTTAGGATTGACTATAAGCGTATTTTGGGTAAAAGTGGGTCGACCCACTTTGACATGATTAATAAATGGGTTGGGTTCGGGTTGTATACCCTTACCTTAACACGACTCAAACCTAACCTGCCAACATGACTTACCACACAACTTGAAAATTTAACATGAAATTAGTGGATTAGGGTTGATTGTAAATGTGTTTCGGGTCAAAGTGGATCGACTTGCTTTGACATGATTAATAGATGGGTTAGGTTTAGGTTGACACATATACCCATATACTCTTACCTCGACACAACATGAACCTAACCTGCCAACATGAATTGCCACCCTTACTTAGAAGGAGTAGTTTGACACTTACTAACCCTGTAATGGTGGAGCCGTACTAATGGAAAACAATGCTACCTATAAAACTATTGGTATCGGTACTGTTAAAATTAAAATCCATGATGTATGGTGAGAACTATCATTAATGTTAGGTATGTCATAGGATTAAAGAAAAATCTTATTTTCTTTAGTCCTTTAGGCTTGATTGGTTACAATTTTATGGCAACAGGAGGAACCCTTAAAAGTTACAAAAGGGGCAATGGTTTCCATGAAAAGCAAAAAAGGAAATCTATACAAATTAATAGGAAGTACTATTACAGGTTAAGAAGTTGTGACAACTCCTAATTATTCAAATACGGGTAATACTACTTTATGTCATATTCAACTAAGTCATGTGACTGAGAAGGATATACTAATATTGCATAAGCTTAGTTTACATAAATGAGCAAAGACTTGTAAAGTGAATTTCTATAAATTTTATTTGTATGGTAAACATTGTTAAGTCGGCTTCAAAACAGGACAATATATAAGCAATGAGACATTACAATATGTGTATTTGACGTATGGGGGCCTGCACCAGTACCTTCTAAAGGTGGAGCTTTTTTACTTTATTTCATTTATTGATGATTATCCAAGAAAAGTATGAGTCTACTTTATAAAGAAGAAATCATAATCATTCTTGAAGTTCAAGTAATAGAAAGCAAAGCTTGAAAAATAATTTGCTAAATAGATAAAACATTTGAAGACTAACAATGACTTAAAATATACAAATTTTGAGATGATTGAGTTTTGTCAAAATGAAGGAATTACAAGACATTATGCTATACTAGGAAGGCCACAACAAAATGGTATAGCAAAACGCATAAATAAAACTCTTTTGGAGAAGGCAAGGTGCATAAGGTTACAAGTAGGTTTGCTGAAAAGTTTTTAGGTTAAAGCAATTGACATGACATGCTTTATTGAAATAGATCACCATCAAAAGAAATTGACTTCAAATCCTAAAAGAGGTTTGGACAAGTAAAACAGTTGACTATTCCATTCTTAAAGTATCTGGTTATCCATCATATGTACATATGTAAGAGAAGTAGGAATTTAAATTGGATCCAAAGTCAAAAAAATGTATATTCCTTGGTTATGAAGAATGGGTAATGCTATAAACTTTGGGATCTAGTTACACATAGGAAAGTCATCAGCAGGGATGTTGTGTTCAACGAAAAGTCTATGTGAAAAATCAATAAGGATAAAGAAAATCAGCTGGTTAATTCTCATGCTAATGAAAATTCAATCAAGGTGAAACTAGAAGATACATTGTAGCCAAAGAGGGAAGGAAATATGGTGAAATATTTTCAAAAGGAGTCTTCTAGTAGGAAGGTACAACAATAAGAACAAAACAAAGTCTTGTTATAAGCAGGGATAAAATAACTCATAAGGTGCCAATCAGGTATGATTTTGAAGTATGATAACATTTATACTAGTTGTTGGTAATAGTAATCCATATTGTTTTTAGGATGTTATTAGATGTAGGAATAATAAAAATTGGATAACTATAATGATGGAGGAAATAGAGTGATCACACAAGAACAACACTTGGGAATTGATTGAAAGACCAAAAGGCAAAAAAGTGATTGGCTGCAAATGACTATAAAAAATGAAGCAATATCATACAAAGAAGGTGAACAGTTAAAAGCTCGGTTAGTGGCAAAGGGGGTATAAACAGTAAGAGGATGTTGGTTATAATGAAATATTCTCCCCAGTAGTAAAACATACCTCAATCAGGGTGATGTTACCCATGGTTGATTTACTCGATTTAGGGTTAAAGCAACTATATGTGAAGATGGCATTCCTTCATAGTGAATTAAATGAGCAAATTTATATGTAGCAACAAGAGTGGTTCAAAGCGCAAGAAAAAAGAAGTTTGTTTGTAAACTGAACAAATTACTTTATGGGCTCAAGAAATCTTTAAGATAATAGTATAAGAGCTTTGATTCCTTCATTGTGCAGATTGGCTACACAAGAAGTCAATATGATAGTTGTGTTTACTAAAAAATTTTCAATGATGGTTCATTTATTTTTTTGATGTTGTATGTTGATGACATGTTGATTGTTGCAAAGAATAAACATGATGTTGATTTATTAAAGTCCAAGTTGAATAATCAACTTGACATAAAGGATCTAAGTGTGGCAAAAAAGATCCTTGGTATGAAAATCCAAAGGAATAGGAAGGCCGAAAAACTTTAGGTGTCATAATTTCATAAAGGCGGTATGTGGAAAAGGTGTTAGAGAGGTTTAGTATGCAAAATGCTAACCCAGTAAGTAGTCTTCTAGAAAATAATTTCAAATTATTTGTCAGCTTATGTCGTACTACAATTAAGGAAGTGGAGAATATGTCACAAGTGTCATGCACTAGTACTGAGGGAAGTCTTGTGTATACAATGGTATGCAGTAGGTTGGATCTCTTACATGCGGTCATTTTGGTGAGTAAGTACATGGATAATCTAAGTAAAGAGCATTGGAATGTTGTAAAGTGGATCCTAAGGTACTTAAAAGGTACGATGAATT
The DNA here is from genome assembly GCA_025762735.1 of Platanus orientalis. Classification (NCBI taxonomy): domain Eukaryota; kingdom Viridiplantae; phylum Streptophyta; class Magnoliopsida; order Proteales; family Platanaceae; genus Platanus; species Platanus orientalis. The sequence continues at coordinate 2,826 of JAOXJP010065702.1, read as the reverse complement.
TTGGCATTTTATTTTAATAAAAAAAACATGATAGGTTGTGGGCTATGTTGATGTTGATTATGCGGGTGACTTAGATAATAGAAAGTCTATAATGGGGTATATCTTTACTCTTGCAGATGGGTGGTCAATTAGTTGAAAAGCTATGTTATAGCCAATAATTGCCTTATCCACAATTAAGACAAAATACATGGTAGCCATTAAAGGTACCAGGAAGGTTTTGTGAGTGATAGATTTAATCATAGAGCTTTGGTTAACATAAGAAATGTTGGATTATATTGTGATAATATGAATGCCATTCACTTGATGAAAAATTAGGTTTATCATTCCATAACCAAGTACATTGATGTGAGATATCATTGGATTCGAGATTTAGTCACAAATGGAAAGATAAATTTAGTGAAAGCTCACACAAAGGGCAATGCAGTTGACATGATGAAAAAACCAGTTACTATGAAGAAATTCAAGCATTGTTTAGATTTGACTAATTTTATTCGTTGTTAAAGATTGGTGGAGCCACCTTTACCAATTAGGGTGTGGCACCTCAAGCAAATGAGGTGTAGAGATACATCATATATTGGTGTAATACGAAGGAGCTGTGTCGCATTATGATATAAGACAAAAATAACTACAGGTGATAATTTACGAGGTTAAAAATAAAGCCAAGTTGCAGATCTGTCGTGTTTGTTTTTAGTTTTCACTCATGACCTAACGGTCACTCATGATCTAACGGGTGGCCACATATTTTAGGGTTAAAGACTCATTTGACAAAAGCAGTCATTGTGGATGTTTTGAGGTGAAAAAAAAAACCTGATTAAAACAAGGGAAAAGAAGGGGCTGGAGCTGAGCAACTGGAAGGGGGTTTTCCTTTGGTTTTTTTCACACATTTGAGAGAGAGACAGAAAGAGGGTGTACAAGGGGAAATGATGTGGGCTTTCGGGTTGCAGAAAATCACACTTCTTTGTACAAATATATATTTTCACAGTGAAAAAAGGTTTAATCTTCTCCCGTGAATGTAAGCACATCGCCGAACCACGTAAATCTTGGAATCTCTTATTTTCATGCTTTGATTTTTATTTTATTTTATTTTATTTGGTATTCATACTGAAATAATTGGTGCAAGACAAACACTTACCTTGCAATGGATTTGTCCAGAAAGTGCACCACGAATTCTGCAGTCACAAACCAAAAAATAAATCGAATATTCTCTTCCTACTTGCCATTGCAATTAGCAAGGCATCAAACAAAAAATCCAAACTTGCCAGAAAATATTAGAACAAAAGATTATTATAACGATTATTATTATTCTCTCTAAATTCTGTTGTGTTCTACCTTGTAGAACCCACACACAGTTCTATTCACAGTTTACAATAGTGCAGTCAGAAATCATGGATGATGCTGATTCACTAATCCATGCGTTTGCAGGGGTATTTTCAATCCATAGTAGGGAGCTGTGGTCGTACCCAGATGTGTGGTTTGAATTCTCAAGATCCTCAAGCACGCCATGTGCTCTCAGAGCACCTTATAATGACTTAACTTTAGTTATAATTGAAAATTAGTAACATTATCTTTCTCAGGACAAAAATTGTTGCAGCTCAACTGCCTTCGGTTCGCATTCAATGAGTGGAAAAGCCCACTTACATGGACCAATGAAACCCAACTGATGCAATCAAGGCAATCCAAATCAAACAGTACTTTCTTGTTGGACCCATGCATGATTTAACAACCCTTCAATAAATTCCATCTATCGATTGCCCAGAAATTGAAGATATCAGAAGGCACGTAGAGAAGAAGAAGAAGAAGAAGAAAAAGAAGAATTACTTACTCTTGAATTGGAGGTGATCTCTGGAAGGGAAATGGTTGCAGGCTTTTATGACCACAACTGGGTGTCCACCTCTAGAGAGGCCCTGTAAGAAAATCTTTCGAGATGCCAATTCGTCTGGTACTTCAGAATCAGGGATGAATCCCAATGGAACGAATTCGGCTCTCCATTTCTGCCACTGAACGAACATCTTCGCGGCTTTTTCTGGGTCCATTGATCTCGCTATCAAGAATCTCATCAATGTTGGATCTCCATATGTCTGTAAACAAAAACAAAAACAAAATTGCTCAAATAAGAAGGTTTGGAGGGGTGAGAGAGTTGCAACCCTCATGGTGAAGGATGTGTAAAGACAGAATTATAAGCAGCTTGCCTCAGTTGAAGATCCAAGTTTCTGCACCGATTTCCTCATCTGGACTAGTGCAATTTCTTGATTTTTCCCCATCTTCCTCTCAGAACAGGGGAGATGATTGGTTTTAGAGAGAGATTCTGGAGTTTTGATGACTAAGCAAGTGAGAGATGGGTTGACGAAAAAAATAAGTTAAAGAGAAGGAGGTACACACAAAAAAAGCTAGAGCGATATTGACGAGTCTACTGGGGTGAACGCATGGACACGGATTGAGCCAGCCAGGTTTCTGTCCAAGATACGTAGACGCCAATGCAAGCCCAAGAAGAAGCAAATGATCTGGTCCATGAGATCACGGGCAAGGCAAAGCCCAAGTCCCACCAATTTTATTGGTGCATTTCAATTTTAGGCCCAAGTGGCCTAAAGATGTCTGACTTTGACCCTTCATATTTAAGACCACGTTTGGTTGTCACCTGTATTAAAATTATTTCATTTTAAATTCTCATACCATTTGAAGCCATAAGGTGATGGTTTTAATGAAATCAATTAGATTCATATTGCTTTGAATTATTAGGTTTTTTTTGCTTCGTGTATATATATATATATATATATATATATATATATATATAGAGAGAGAGAGAGAGAGAGAGAGAGAGAGAGAGAT
>JAOXJP010065691.1:0-15495 GCA_025762735.1 Platanus orientalis | reverse complement strand
ATCTAAATGAGTTCATTTGCAACCATCACATTATGGCTTCAAATGCTTTAGGAATTTGAAATGAAATGATTTTATTGCTAGTGGCTGCCGAACACCACCTTAGTTTTTAAATTGCAAGGCGTTTGAACCTATAAATGTTTGCTTAATGATAGATTCATCATGAGTCATATTGGCATGTTAGCCTGTCTTTGTCATGCAACCTGAGATTGCAATCTAGAGTTAGATTGTGATTTGAGATCTAGGTTTGGATGTGATCTATGTTGTAACTTCTAAATCGAGTTTATGTTATTCTCCCTTTTGAGTTTGCATTAAAAAGTGCAATCTCAAGTCCGTAGATCACAAACTAAGTTAAAAGGTGATAAGTTGGTAAAATTCATGTGTTAAAAGTTTGACGATAATTTGGTAAATTTGCAAATAAAACATTAAACACCTCCTTTCACATAAAAGATTAGGTACGGAAATCAGCTTTTCCTGATGTATTAGAATGACATCAGGGGATGGATACATCATCATTGAAAAGTGATAAGCACCCCCCAAAAAGTGAAAGTCACTTTTCGGCATGTGTCAGCTCCTTTATGTCATTCTAATACATCAAGAAAAACTGATTTTCCGTACCTAATCCCAGCCCCTTATTTCATATTCAATCCTTTAGTGCAAGCCACTAGACGCTAAGTTAGGTTTTTATGAAATGAAATCATTTATGAAACAAAATTTCTGTGACGAAAAAGTGTCTATGGATCCTCCGTGAACACACCATAGGCTGTCATGTGGTGTGTTTGGGGTTAAAAGCATAAAAAAATGCTCGTTTCAAAAAGTAGGTGCCCAAAAGAGACCAAATTCAAAAACACATCATGTGTCAATCTGTGGCACACAATTTTTTTTGGGTCAAGAATCATTCTCCAATCATTTGGATCATTTTTGCATATTTTTATCGCTTGAGTCTAATTTTGTTTAAGTTCCCTATGCAGTCAAGTGCTATTTTAAACCAAAATGAACTGGTTTCAACCGGCCAAAACTTGAATGTTTCATCACATTGCATGCGGCTTGGATTTTATACGCCGACCCTATCCTCCTCTAACCTCCGCTGATGGTCAAACGGGTGGAAACATCAGCACCGAAAGTGATTTTCACTTTTTAGTGGCAAATGTAAATCACTTCTGATGCTGATGTGGCCTCCCCTTGACCTCGGCGGAGGTTATCATCAGTGTGGAAAATCCTCACTGGTATGTATGATGTATGTGGTGGTCCTCCCTCCCCCTATAGCGTGCAACCATTTAGTTTATTCACATGCTGCCATGATCTGCCATTTGACATGTCAAATGTCGTGGTGGGGAGATAAGCAATTTAATTTGTTGATGTTTCTAAATTAATATGTGGTTCAGCTGTGTATGACAATAATTGATCGGTAGCAAATGTTTAACTCCCAAATTTGCCTGTCCCTTATGTCCCCACACCATAAGCTGACACGAGTTTTTTTATTTGTAATAATTTGGTAACTTTTTTGGTATCTAATTTTTTATTTAACACTTTTTCTACGGTTTTAACCATATATATACTCCTTTTATTTCAAAGAGGATTGGGAACACTCTCCTTAACTAACGCTGCACATCAGCACTGAAAAATGATATGCACCCAGTTCAAAAAGTGTAAATCACTTTACTTTTCTGCATTGATGTGTCCACCCCATCAGGGGGCAGAGGTTAGGGGTTTCTAAGGGAGTGTTCCCAAACCAACCTCCTTTTATTTGGGTACCTAGTTTTTCATTTGAAAACCGTTTTATGGTTTTAACATGTACACCAGTCTTTGTGAGGGGACACATGGGAACAGAAAAATTCAGGAGCAGAACATTTTCTCCTTAATTGATCTAGCTGCAGATTTCCTTGCTGACACACCCGTTCTCTACCTGCAACCACATAATTCTAATAACGATTGTAACGGTCATAATGTCGGGAAGCCTTCACCATCATTGACTGTTGTAATGGTTATGTTGGCTTGATGCAGTTGTTAATTTTCCCAACTTCTTATATTATTTTTTATTAATTATTATATTTTAATATTTGATACAACAAAAGATACCATTAAGATAATATTAAAACGTTATTAATAACCAAATATAAAGATGATAATGGTAGTTATAAAATTAATGACCATAAATGCAAAACATAACGTTGCAGTTCTAGGGCTTGCACTATTATAATACCATTATTAACAGTTAACCTAAAAAATATGAGTATAGTTGAGTACATAATCAGTTGACTTACCTACCATTAACCAAGTTTCTCATTGGCTTATTGGAGTATAGAGTAGATGTCATCTACATAATTTAGTCTTACGAAACCAATTAACTGACATATGCTTTGCTCATATCTTATAACTAAAGTGCATTGCATTTAGGATGATATTGTATGCGCCACGCCCCCTGTTGGGACACTCGGGGGGGCGAAATCAATTCACTTTTTGGAGGTTTTCGATTCCCCCTCCTGAGTGTCCCATCAGGGGAGTGTCGCACTTGATATCAAACCGCATTTAAGGTTCCATGTGTGAACTATGGGGTTCCACTAAACATACACCGTGTGTATTGGCATTAATACCCTCAGATCCCAATCTAATGGTTGAAATTACATTTGCATACTTTGCATAAGATGATCCAGAGTCAATCATGACCAAAAAATTATACCCAATTAGTAGATGATTGTAATGTGGGCATGATTGATTGAAGCAGAGTGACAATCCAAGGGAAGGAAATTGGTAGAATGGTTTACTTGGGTACAAAGCAGTTCTTACCAAACTATCTTAGAAAAAGCCCATGCTCCCATGCTCGGGTGGCTGCGACATCTATCTTCCTTAGAGAAGACCCAGGGTCGCAACCTTAGAATATGTATGTATGTTAGGGGGGAAGGGGTGTTGTGGTGTTTCCTGCTCGGATTCTCACCAGCTCAATCCAGTTCCATCTTGTGCGGTTGTCAACATGATGTAGGCCCAAGTGACTGTTATCTCGGTATTGTTATTTCAATATTCTACATACATGTGCACTACACTATAAAATACGAAAATTACTTAAATCAAATAAATGAAATACTTACTTGATTCAGATGATGAAAACTTCACTTAAGTAGATCAAGGTTAGTGTTACACACTATGTCCTTAAGACAGATTTGTCCCTCGCACTGGTGCTAACGATTAAGCCGGACGTTTATCTCCCATGATACAATGATCTTTACACACAGAGGTAGCACTACGATCTGTGTATCTGGTGAACCAACTCGTGCAGTACTTTATCTCTCACACTAACAATAACACTAATGCCCTATAAGACACTAAACTCTTAACCGAAATTTTTGAATGAATGAAATGTATGAGAAACCTCTTATTTATAAAAATTTTTGTGCCTGTTTGGAACAAGTGTAAGGACACAACCTTTTATTCCGTACAATCACCAATGACCAATAGTTGCAATCTAATAGCCACCTACACATCCATACGGAATGGACACATGTGAAGGAGAATTATTTTAGAGACACTTACATGTTCATGCAGAATGGACATGTGTCAAGATGTGTCATTTAATAGCCACATGTATGTCTATTCGGCTCAATAGTTTTCAAATGGAATAGTTGTAAAACCTATTCGAATAGTCACATCCCCACAATAGCAAAACTGATAAAACATGTTCAAAGGGACATGTCCCATGTATATGTAACCGATTTTGGGAGAACGTAAAAAAAAATTATAAATAAAAATGATATTTATTTATTTTTCTTATTGACCCAACCTAACTCGGTCCAGTTCGACGCACGTGTTAAATATAGACCCGGCTCATGTTAACTAGGTCCTCCCTCATCCACAAAACAGCGGTACCCCTTGGAGCCCAAACTTATGTTAATCATTAGTGTATATGAACACACATAAATTTCTGAACTAGTACATGTGGGACTATTCAACTTTCACACATTTTTACCAATTTTACCAGTGATCAAGTAGACACTTTTTGAGACAAATTTTCATACACCCATTGATGGTTTTGAGCATCCAATCATATGAAATTGTTCTCCTCACTGAGGTGAACACAATCCCATGTGGACTCATCTTAATCGACATCTGGGTCTTACTTTTGTTTTGGCTTAAACATAACCACCCAATCAAATTTTACACAAAAATTTGGGTGTTTTTCAAAACCGTTTTCAACAGCAATAACATCTACCCCTTCCACCGAGACTTGTGTGATATGAGAATATAATACTGCAGTCTGTGGACCAGAATGATCTGTCAAAATAAACAAGAGTTGCTCCAAATAAATGAAAATGGAAACGAGTTGAGTTGCATGACTCGGTTCCCCAAGAGGGGTGAACCGTGAACGACTCAACACGACAAGAGCTCTCATTTAGTCAACATAGGAAAGTTTATACATTCTTCAACTATCCTAGATTACACTTGCAGGGTACGAGGATGGTTATTTGTCGCATTCGAGCCATCACCCTTTCTCAGAGGATATCAGGCCATTGGTTACGACGAGATCTGCGTATGCGTGGTGCCACGTCATCGGATGCAGTTTACAGGTCATCATTTTATGACGCAAGTGCTTGCGTAAAAAAGAAAATATTCCCTACAGTTCGCGCCGCAAAAACGAAAAGTAGGATAGATGCGATCAAAAGCAATGACGGCGAAGCCACCACGTCAACTCCACGTTGGATTTCTATAATCTAGTCAATGCTAATCTAGCCTTGAGCTCATCTTTCTTTCAAAAAGTCAAAAAAGTAAGTAATGCCCCCATGAGGATGGTTTTAAAATACTTGTAGCTAATCAATTGGTGGGCCGTGGCCTTTTTTTTATTTTTCTTGCACCGGATCAGTTAGATGATCATTATATTTTGATCATTGATCTATCTAGACCACGCATATGGTATCTTGTGTTGATCACGTTTTTAAGTCTATTTGAATCCAATTTCCACTTAAAAGAAAGAAAAAAAAATCAAATTTCTACAAAGAATATTATTATTATTATTATTATTATTATTATTATTATTTTCCGAGCTCAAATAGTGTCGCATCTTGGTGTGAAACCTCTATTACTGACATGAGAGATAGATGTCAACGCAATCACTTGCGGAATGCTACGGGAGATTTAACTTAAGATATCTCTTGGAAAGGCTATATGAAATCATCTCTGTGGACCAGCGTCGGCAAGATTATCTAATGTTTTTATTCTACTAATTACATAATAAATAATAAACATTTTATAACAAAAGGTCATTCTCCTTATATTGGAATCTACTTGAGCACCCATAGCCCAACCTTGTATTAACATGATTATTCTCTATTCACACCAATCCATGGGTTTAATAAGTGCTCCCACACACGAGGTGTCCCTCATTTCATCCTGACTGTTGATATAAACTCAATTATCATACCATTTTCTAAATATTGGTCCAAAATCTTGTGGCCTAAATTTTGTCACAACTACCGCATGCTTTAATCAAATTTGGCATGTGCTCATGCTTCAAACTCATAGTCTATTTTTCTTCCGTTTCCGTTCATGCGTCAATCGTTTTTGTTTGAACAATTCTAAAAAGAGGAGTCATGGTATTCTACATAAGCTTATGCAACCATTTTCTTGTATTTGGTCCTGAATAGCTCAAAATTTGACACCACTTTACCTTGACTAGCTCCAATATTTAGCATAAGTTCATGCATCCCCTTTTTTGGGATCGGTTTATGAACGCTTCCCTTAACAAGCGCTAATCACTGCTTCTTGTCAGAGGTGGACACATCAGCATTGAAAAGTGATTTTTACTTTTTTGGGGGGTGTATATTCATTTTTCGGCACTGATGTGCCCGCCGCCTGATAAAGAACAGTGGTTAGTATTCGTTAAGGTGAGCATTTTTTATCCATTCACCCCTTTTAGCATTTGAGTTCTAAATCCTATTTCATGTTCAAAGCTCTTTTTGCATGTTTTTTCTCTTAGCTTTTCTTAGTATATCCATCATTTTATATTTGAACAATGCTACAAATTGGATCTTCCACATAAGCTTTTTAGACCATTTTTTATTTTATGCAATAAATCCAAAAATCTAGTGGCTCAAATGTTGTTATAACCACCGCATGCTTTACCCGTTAACCATTTCAATCATAACTCTTATTTATGTCAAACTAATGGTCTATGAATCAGTCATTTTTGTCTGCACAATGCTACAAAAAGGAGTTTGAATCTGCAGCATAAGATTTTGCAACCATTTTCTTGTAGTTGGCCCCAATTACTTGTGGTTCAAAGTTTGTCACAACCCTAATTAACTTTACACACATTTAGCATGAGCTCATGAATCCCTCATTCACTATTTGAGTTCTAAATCCCATTTCATGTCAAAACTCTTGTTTCATCTTTTCACTTAGCGTTTCTTCATGTATCCATCGTTTTTGTTAATTTGAACATTAGTGCTATATTATGGATCTTCTACATAAGCTTATGCAGACCATCTTTATGTAATAGATCCGAAAAAACTAGTGGCTGAAATTTGATCATAACCATCACAAATTTTACTCTTGTTTAGTATGTGTGTAATTAATATAGAACCAAAAAAATAGTGATTCAAATTTTGTTCTTAACTATGATTTGCTTTTACTCATATTTAGCAAGTGCTCATGCATCCACCTTCACCGTTTTAATTATAATCCTATCTCATGTCAATTCTAACATATTCCTTGAAGTCCATTATTTTTGTTTGGGCAATGCTATAGATATGAATTTAAGTTTTCTTAATTAACAGTAAAAAACATCGAGTAGATTTCTCTTATTTATTTCTTATTTCAATAAAAAAATTCCATAAACAAACCATATTGTTGGTCCAGATTTTGTGCATACAAAATCCATATTCAATGCATGCAAACAGACCAAGGATGGACACATCAGCATCAAAAAGTGATTAGCACCTCCAAAAAGTGTAAATCATTTTTTGGCACTGATATGTCCACCCCTTGGTCCTTGTGCACGCTTTGCACACAGATTTTTTATGCACAAAAGCCGGGCTCTATGTTAGTGGGCTTTATAAAGCCTTACAAGCTCTTGGAGCTAATTCAAAAAATAAGGGAGAAAGAGTCTCTTAGTTACATAATACCTCCCATACGTTAAAAGGCTCTTCCCCTCATTGAAAACCCCTCAGTCTTATCAAATCCAAACGAAAAACAAAAAAGAAAGCTATTCATGCTTCAACGTTATGCACTCATAAACAAAAAATCATCTTCTAAAAGAGTTTATATCCTAACCTGACCTTAAAGTCTTACCTATTGTTCTGTTGTGCGATATATAGCCCCAAAAATAAATTTACGTGAATATTTTTTTTTTTTTTGGAGGGGGTGTTGGGGTTATATATGTTGTACAACAGGGCAAGCAAGATGATAGGCACGACCTTAGAGTCTAAAAAGAATCACGAGTGCTTTTAGAAAATGTTCTTTTTTCTTACTAAAATTAACACATTACACGTACTAAACAAAAGAGATTTCCTACTAAAAAGATATCCGAGGAAAATCCTCCGGCACTCAGATTAATCTATCGGAACAGGAGATGGATACGTACCAAAAAATTCTTCATTTTTCATTTTCTGGTATGTGTTGTTCTCCACAGAGGATCCTCTCCTCCTGGCCTCTAATCTATTAAAGTCCTGTTTAATGGGTGGCCGGAGATGATTAGCAGTAAGAAGTGAATTACATTTATCAAAAATTACAATTCACATTTTCCCACCAATAGTGTCCTGCCACCTGTTAGACATGTTAGACAGGACCTTAGCAGTTTATAAGTGGCAGGAGAGGATCCGGTCTGATTGATCTCCCGCACCTCCAGATTAATCTGTGGGCAAGAGGGGATCCCATGGGCATCACCACTCCTTCCTTACGGAGTCAAACTCTTCCATGAAGCTGAGTGCAATCCTCTCCTAATCCCAGCTCCCAAGAGTTGGCGCCAGGGAGCGTAGACAGCCTATTGATGAGGCTGTATTTAATGCCAGGAAACTTAGGGGACCCCTTTTTCACCACGGGTAGGTTAGATGATTGCAAAATCTTCCTAAAGTGAAATAGGACACATTAAATTTTGGGGCCTCACCCTAATCTTTTAGCCTGACTCTTAGTGTTTTTTCTACTGCTAAATATACTTTAAATTCCATCCCTACAAACCAACCCTATGGACTTGGTAGGACAACTTAAAATTACCTTAAAAAATGAATGACATTAGAAGCTGACACATCAGTGTCAAAAAGTGAAAAGCAACCCCAAAAGTGTATATCACTTTTTCAATGCTGATGTTTTGGCTCCTAATGTCATTCTTACTTAAGGTTAACTTTAAGTTGTCCTACTAAATCCCGCCCGACAAACCATGTTCCCCATGCATAAAATTGTCCTTCCAAATCAAAATTAGGCCGAGGTCACTGTTTCAGAGCTCATGCATGGACCACCAATAGACTGTATTGACAATCTGTCTACGACCGCCTTTAGTAGTGCGGGTACCAATGGTGTAGCTGGCTTCAGTAGCCCTACCAAAAAAATAGGGATTGGGATTAGGCATGTAAATCTGTTTTTCCTTATGTATTAGAATGACATCAGGGGGCTGACACATCAGTATCAAAAAGTGACTTTCACTTTTTGGGGGGTGCTTATCACTTTTCAGCACTGATGTGTTCACCCCCTTGTGCCATTCTAATACATCAGGAAAAGCAGATAAGCAGATTTCCATACCTAATATTTTCCTTATGTATTAGAATGGCATCAAAGGGTGAACACATCTGTGCTGAAAAGTGATAAGCACCCCCCCCAACAAGTGAAAGTCACTTTTAGGGGCTGGGATTAGGTACAAAAATGTATTAGAATGACATCATTGGACTGACACATCAGTGCCGAAAAGTGACTTTCACTTTTTAGGAGGTATTTCACTTTTCAATGTTGATGTGTTCACCATCTGATGTCATTCTAATACATCAAGAAAAATAGATTTATGTACCTAATCTTTTTCGAAAATAATAATAATAATAATAGAAAGGATCTTTTACAGCTAAAACATTGAGTTCCTCCATTTTCATAAACCTTAGGCTGACACGTGATGAATTTTTATGGTTTTAATTAGGGATGGCAATCTTTGACACAACCCATGAACCCGACACAACCCAACATGAAATAAAGTGGGTTAGGGTTGAGTATAAACCTGTTACGGGTTAGGTTGAGCCGTTTTGATATTATTAATAAATGGATTGTGTTCGGATTGACCAATATAGTTGTATACCCTTAACTTGACACTAATCTGACTTACCATCACAAATCACAACATAATCCATAAACCAGACACGACATGACATGAATCTGACCTACCATCACAATATAATCTGCAAACCCAACATGACCCAACAGGAAATAAATGGGTTAGAGTTGAGTGTAAACATGTTTCAGGTCAACCCACTTTGACATAATTAATAAATAGGTCGGGTTGACGTTGAACCATACAATCGTATACCCCTATCTTGACACAGCACGAACCTGACCCGCTAACACGAATTGCCACCCCTAGTTTTAACACATAAGCCCTATTTTTATGGGTACCCATTTTTCATTAAACAGTTTTAATCCTACACACCTCAGCTTTTGTGCATGGGACACATAGGGACAGATAAATTGGGTGTATGAATCCTTTCCCAAAAAATAAGGAAGAGCTATGTACAACTTAATCATAAAAATTAGGGCAAATTTTCTATTCTCATGTAAAAATAAAATAAAATAAAATATACAACAAATGTTCCAAAGAAAGAGAAAGTATTTACAAAAATACTCTCAGACAACCTAAGCTACTATACCTGGTTGTGCTCCGAGTCAACTCGCTCCACTTCCTGTACCTAATAAGCCTAAAGCTTTTAGATGCGAGGAAGGGTGAGGGAGCACGTTTGATCTCTGCCATAGAAGCTCCAATCCTTAAATCTTTGTTCTATGGCCTATATAATCCCAAAAGGAACGATTCCCAAAAGGATCGAATTGGTTGGAGAATGTCTGAGGGAACATGTTCCAGTTTTGCTGAAAGAAACTTGAACTCTCAACTGGTTGCGACCCAACTCTGCTTTCCAATTCTTCTTCTTCTATTGAGCTCTCAAACCTCTCTGATGGAGAATCTACATGGGAAAGAGGAGAGATGGATGGAAAGTATGGCTCTGGCCGGTGATTTAAATTGTTGGTGACAGGTTCTGCTGAGGAACCCATTATGACTGTATTGCTCCAACCAGATTCTCCATTGCCGGAGTTTTGAATGTTCAGCTTCTCATCTTGTAGGCTTTTGAGAGAGTTCATTCGAGGGAGATTGAAAACCTGGTCGTCAATTTCAGGGAGTGATCCAAGAACATCTTCCAATTGGGAAGAAGATGGAGGAGGAGAAGAAGAATGGCTCTGTTCTTCCTTCCATACACCCGAAACCGCCTTCTGGGTGGTGCTCGAGCTTTTCTTGTAAATCCGGCATAGAACCCAATCATCTAACTGTAAAGAATAACCAGAAAATTAAAAAATTTCCTCTTATTACTACCCTGATTTTGTAATTTCAAATCAAGAATCAACTGTTTGAAAGAAACCCAGATCATGAATTAACAAAAAAAAAAAAAAAAACCCAATTTTTAGTAAGTTACAGTCTTATGAGTTGGATTGATTCATTACCCGAGAGCTACCGTTCTTCCTCGGAGGCTCTGAAAGCCGATATTCATGCATAATCCAGTTCGTCTTGGTTCCCTTAGGAGCCTTTCCAACATAAAAAACCAAAGCTTTCTTAATCCCAACTTTCCGACCTTCCGTCGTAATAATCTTATCTGTCCCAGTAGCCTTCCAGTAACCAGACCCAGCTACTCTGTTCGGCCGCGAACCATTTGGGTATTTCCGATCTCTCGGACTGAAAAAATACCATTCTTTCTCTCCAAAGGTTGCTTTACCTGAAAACCAGAAAACCCAAGGTTTAGAACAATTTTCATCAAAAATCAGTCATAAAAGTTAATAAAAATTAAAATTAAAAAAAAAACTAAAACTTACTAGGAAGAACCCAAGGATCAAACTTGTAAAGATCGATTTCCCCAATTAGCTGCAAAGAGAAGTGATGTCCGGCGACTTGCCGGCACAAATAATGAACTAAAAGCTCCTCATCCGTCGGAAAAAATCGAAATCCCGGCGGTAAAGATAGCTGCGAAACTAGGTCTTCCTCTCCTATCCCCATCGCTTCTTCTTTCTCGACTTCCAGTTTCAGAGACCCATGGATTCAATATATAGGCAGAGAATCAAAATACGGTCTTGTTGTCTCAATTGAACCATGTAGGGTCCACTCGATTTAATCCCGGTTAAAAAATCGACACACATTCAATAAGTTTCGAATTTATCGTGCGGCCATCCTTATCCGAAACACCCGGGAGATTCCTCTTCTTGGTTCATGAACCCGTATAAAAACAGAGCACCGAACTTTGAGTCACAGAGAGAGCTTGAGAATGTTTAAAGCGTGTGTACGTGGGTTAAACACGTGGGTTAAACACGTGTCGGTAGAAGTTGCAGTGTTGCTATCAGGAGCTTACACGTATGAGCTTGAAGGACAAGGGTCGGCTGTTAGGCATGGATTCATCCAGAAATGTAGAAGAAAAACAGAGTATGTGAAAGGGAAAGAAAGCTAAAAGTGGTTTAACGGTGGGTCGACGCGAGGCACGTTGGTTATATATCTTGTAAAGTCTCTGTTCATCTTTGAAATTTTGGAAAGGAAAATGTGGGGGCGGTGGAGATAGTTTTTGAGATGACTATGGAAGCGGTGGGTGCTTGGTTTTGAATGGTTCTGGTGAGTCAACTTAGGATTAGTGTGATGGGTAAATTTTTTTCTTTTTTTAAATTGTTTGGAGGTTGTTAGATAGGGGATTTTGACAACTAATGGTCTAAGCTTAGGTTGAAGATATTAAGGAAGAAATATAATAATGAGATGGGTGATTCTAGGAGATTCTTAATTTAAAACTTTTTTTGTTTTTTTTTTGGTCTTAGCAGACAACTTGAGAACCAAAGTAAGGAAGAAATATAATAATGAGATGGGAAGTTCTAGGATATTCTCAATTTGAAACGGATTTTGACAAGTGAAGGTCTAAGCTTAAGTAGAAGAGGTTAAGGAAAAATATATAATAATGAGATGGTGATTCTAGGAGATTCTTAATTTGAAACTTTTATTTTCTATTACAAGACAATTTGAGAACTAAATTAAGGAAGGAATAAATATAATAATGAGATGGGTAATTCTAGGACATTCTCAATTTGAAATCTTTTTCTTTTGGCCGACAACTTGAGAACCAAATCCTTTGAGTTTTACAATTCTTGCAGCTGTGTTTATTTTTATTTTTTTTACAAGTTTGGGCACTGTAATTTTTACTTATTTATTTATTATTATTTTGAAGTCTAGATTGTTTGAATCTCTCTCTCTCTCTCTCTCTCTCTCACACACACACACCTCTTTGATTTGGTAGAAGACTAGTTTGAACATGTGTTAAACATTGATTTTTTTTTTTTTTTTTTTCTGTTCTTTTGGCATAGATTCGAACAGTTTTTGGTTGCTGAAAGGCTGCTATATCCTAATTAGCAAATCTACTGTTCTTTGACAAGGACATTTGCTACACGTGTTGATGTCTCAAAACAGCTTTTACTTGGGCAAAACTAAAGACAACTTGGGATGAGACATCAGATTCAAAACAATTGAACACTGCTATGTTGCTTGTTTTTGAATGATGTCTTAAATCCTGAGAACTTGACTTGGACTTGGATTTGGAATGCCATCGAGGGAAGTTTACTCGAAGGTTCAGAGAAAGATGATAATATTTTTATATGGGATAAATTGCACATGAAGTTCTTTGTTTATAATAATGTATTTAGAGAAACCTTTCTTCTTGTTTATAATAATGTATTTACTTCTATCAAAGAGGGGTTCACTAGCAAAGTAGATGAAAATTTTGAAATTACCATAATACTTATGGTGAAAATTATCCCATTTAAATCATCTAAACTAGATTTTGTGTGGTAGCAAATATACCCCTCCATTCTAACTCCTATATCAGATCAAACTAAGGTCATTGCCCTCCTCTCACTTACATTTGTAAATGCATGAGGCCCACAAAATAACCCATCCGCAAATAATATATGAGAGAGATAGAGAGGGATTCCTCTATTGCTTGACCTTAGAAGTGTGTACACTTGTGAAATATATATATTTTTTCAGTTTCACAAACTCTAATTACCCATCCATTTGATGGATTTTGTTTTCTAGAAATCATTGATTTAACACCTTGACTATGATTCCAACTCTAAAATTAGCTTAGGGTGCGTTTGAATCCACGGAATTGGAATTGGTCTTGGAATTCTAATTCTATAGAATTGAAATCCGCATAATTGAATTCTACAGATTTAGAATTCTACCATTTAGATGCATAAATGTATGAATGGAATTGGAATTCAAAATTTTCATTTCTACTATTTGGATACACAAATATTCAAAAATCACAAATCAGCTCTATTGTGTTCGCTCTCTGCCTAGTAGGTGGCATTGAGATTCTATGGCAATATGGCTCATCACCAAGAACTCCCAAGTCTTATGAGTTGGGCACCAAAGCTTTGCATTTACCATGCTTGGGCTTTTATATGGCCTTTAGTTCCCTAATAATCACTACGAAGATGTTATGTTAACTCACGATTTTAATGTAGTTATGAAGATCACTCAAGGAGAGAAACTAGTTATATTTTTTAACTCTTTTCATAAGTTAATATGAGCTAGATTTTCTACTCAGCGGCATTTTGGTCAATTAATAAAACAACAAAATGGCATTTTGGGTACTTTTGTGTTAAAAAAAACTCCTCACAATTGCTTGAGGGAGGTGGGTATTTTAGTAATTTGAATAATCTTAAAGCATAGCAATGAGCTAGATTTTTAGGGATATTTTGGTTAATTATTATAATAACAAATGACATTTTGGGTACTTTGTGTTAAAGAAAAATCCTTGTAGTTGCTTGAGGGAGGAGGACATTTTAGTCATTTGAATAAACATGAAACATAACATGAGCTAGATTTTCCATTCAAGGGTATTTTGTTCAGTTAATAAGGTAACAAAGGGCATTTTGGGTACTTTGTGTGATAAACAAATCCTCATAGTTGCATGAAGGAGGAGGGCATTTTAATCATTTGAATAAACCAAAAGCATAGCTAACATGAGCTAGATTTTCCATTTAGGGGTATTTTGGTCAATTAATAAAATAATAGAGGGCATTTTAGATATTTTGTGTACTAAAAAAACTCATCACAGTTGCTTGAGGGAAGAGGGCATTTTAGTCATTGAATATACCTAAAGCATAACTAACATAAGCTAGATTTTTCATTCAAGGGTATTTTGGTCAATTCATAAAATAACATAAGACATTTTGGGTATTTTGTTTTATAAAACTCCTCACAGTCGCTTGAGGGAGGAGGGTATTTTAGTCATTTGAATAAACTTAAATCACCAGTGAAGGTATTTTGGTCACATGTTATTTTATAAGAAGAAATTGGAAATAGCAGCCTCTGGGTAGTTAATTCAATTTCACTGATTTAGGGCTTCAATTCTTCATTCTAATTCCTTAGGGATTTGACCTAAATCCCTTTTCGTGATTTAAAATCGATCCCAAACAACAGAAATGGATTTGAGTACCTCAAATCCATTTCCTCTCTTGAAATGACAAAAAGGGTGTTCATAGTTTAAAGATTTTTCTGTAGGACCACTTGGGCCCACAGACAGTCACTTCATAGACCAAGACTCACACCATTGGCAAGAAAGGCGGTCAATTACATAATGGTGCTGGGGGATTTGATCCCAAACTGCTATGCTGCAGTCACCCAAGCTAGGAGGCCCATTGAAACGAGTTTTTGTATAAAATTTAATATTGCGCCCTTGGGGCATAACTAACTTGTTCTGACCCAATCTCTCTTATCATCTTGTGTCGTCTATGTCTGCGGAATTCTACTTTCAGAGCATAAAGGATTTGTTTAAAATTTCGCTTCTATTACTGCTAGTATAAAAGGGTTAAAACCCTATTTTTTGAATAATAGGTGTTTGGAGAGAATGAGTGGAAGAGACATTTTGGAGAGCAATTGCTTGTCTTTCTATTTTGAACATAGTGACTAGGTGTGAACCATCGATGTAGGCAATCTTGCTGAACCACGTAAATTATCCGTCCTCACCGTTGTCTATTCCCAAACAATGCAAGGCTAAACAATTTCAATGAGTGCTAAATTACTGAAACTCAAGAAATAGAACAAAATTACAGAACTCCAATTTTGATCGTGTAAAACAAATATAAAACGCAAAACAAAATGAGCAACAGAATCCCACAGCGAAGAACACCATAAATGCATCCACATCCATCACCATAGTTTTCCCTTCGCTGGTAGTCCAGTTTGATGGTGTGCTTTCTCCACTGCCAGTGTTGTTTATAAAATATGGAACACGTAAGAGG
>JAOXJP010065680.1:0-15495 GCA_025762735.1 Platanus orientalis | reverse complement strand
CCAGACTTATAGTGTCTGATAGACCCTCAGAGCAACGCATTCCAGTAGAATGGAATGCTAAAGGAGCAAGGAATTGGGAAGAACTCCCAAAGATTAGTTTCCCAAATTGGGGTCCTCGTACGGGAGCAGATTCCTTTAAGTGGGGATTCCTAGTCCAACGTCTTGCAGTAACTAAAGGACAAAATATGGGTCTATCTTCTGGTATTAAATATATACATATGTATTGTTTAATGTTGCATAAATATTAATATTTTTTTCTTTTTATTTTTAATCACTAATGACCTATTCTTAAATATATGCATAAAAAATTTGAGCTGGAAGACTATAGGAGGGAGTTTGTCATGTAGACCATGGGCAGAAGATATTGGGCCCATAAAACAGATATGACAATGAAAATTAAAGAGGCCTTCGAGCGTGATGATGCCGAGTTGGAGATAGCTCGTATTCGGCCACATAATACGCCACCTCCTCAATGGGAGGAATTCGTCAGATTACATGAATCTAACAAATTCCAGGTAAATATAAATACATTGTTTTTAATAAATTTTCTTTCTAAATACAAATACATTGTTTTTAATATTTTTTTTCTTATTTTTTGTAGGTTGTACACAATAAGAATACCTCCATCCATGCGAAACAGAGCATGATGCACATGACCGGTAAGAAAGGGTATGCACATTTGGAAGACTCCTTAGTAAGTTAATTTACTTAATGCAATGCATGGATTTTGACTTTCCAATTACCATCACATTGTTAAATTTACATTTACTAATCAACTGTTGTCTCATTTCTAAAAAAATATCTTAAAGGTCAACGAGTCTGACTCTGAGGTGTTTAGGATTGATGTATGGATTGCAGGCCATACGAGGAAGGATGGGACACCTATTGACGAGGCTGCCAGATATGTCATGGTAAGAAATGTTCAAAACCCTATTAATTTATGCATATATATATATATAGTTCACTATTAAAACATGTAATTTTTTTTAATTATAGGAAAGGATGCGGGAAGCATCCATAGCATCTACTTCGTCTAGCTCCATGTGAGATGATCCACTTGCCCAGGTACTCAATCTTGAGCAACCACAGCGAATACATGGATGTTGGTTGGGGGTTACACCCTCCAGTATAGATGCACACACCCATCAGAGTCAGAATAACAAATATTTTGAAGAGAAAATTAGAAGCTTGACTCAAGAGATGGACTAAATGAGAGAGGAGATGCAGATGTGGAGCCAGAGAGCAGTTCCCATGGCCAGGCCTGTGGGTTCTAGCGGTTCAGCTTCTTGTAAGGTAAATTTGAATAGTTTACATTCATATCATTTTTTTATTATAGACATTAAGCTTACTAACTCTTTCTATTATAATGATATTATCAGCCTGCAGTTGACGTAAATAAAACGTGCAAAATCATAGATTGGTTGGGGAGAGGCCAAATTATTGGGAGAGGTCTAGTAACAAACAAACATCCTACAACGATGGTGAACGAGAAGCCTATTGGACCTGGGGCTTGGAAACTATGGGTGGAGGATGTCTTTATTGATGGCGTGGTACTCTACAGGGGTGATGAAACTCTTGGTAATGCTTATCGAGCTAGAGAACCAATTCTCTGGCCATATGAGTTCATCCAACCAGACTGACAGTGATCATGGGGCTGCAAGTAATCACTTTTTATCCTAACCTTTTTGATAATGTAGGCATTTTTAATAATCTAGTTGTTATTAATCTTTCATTCTTTTATGAATCTCTTAATAGCTTATATTGGTCCATATCAATCTCATACTTGGTGCTATTCTCTTTTTGTCTTATGAAGCTCTTAAATGTTATTAACCTTTTTCTTTTATGAAAAAGGCTTGGTGAATGATTGACTAAGCCTTTTTCATGATGTCATGCTCATGAATTTGGTGATAAAATTCCATTAGCTGATTCTCCCTCTTTACAAGTTTTATATTGATAAATTAAGGAAGAACTATTAAGGGGAATATTTGTTTTTCTTCTATATTTTTATGGAAAAAATATTCCTAATGGCATCAATATTTCACCTCAGAAACGTAAGTGGTAGTTTAAATGATAGAAACGTCAATGCATTGAATGTTGGCCCCAAACTCATAATTGATACCATCTTATTTTGTGAAATAACTTTAATGCCTTGCTTGTTTTTTATCGTTTCAGTGCCCATGTTAATGGAGATGAATCTACAGGTCTAAATCACTTTCTGTCACAGGATTTGACACACTCAAGATTTGAATATTAAACTTCAGTCAAATAAGGTGATGACAAATATACCATCCTCATCACTCTTTTGATTGGAAAAATATTTAATTGATAGTTCTTTGATAATGGTTACCAATTGGTTTGAATTGCCATTTTAATCACAGATTTTACAATGTTGTGTCATGGACTCGTTATCTTTAGAGTGCTGGTGCTCCAATGATGCATCTTGAGTCTTTATTTGATGAGTAAAAGTGAAGAACTCAAATTAGGGGGAGGTGTTCCCAGTGTACAACAATTTCTGTTTTCACAAAACCTCACCAAGATATCAGCTGATGGTTGACACATATGGATCGAGCTGCACGACTTCCTCTACTTCCAAATAGCAGGTTTCAGGTCCATGACCGTAAATTATTATGTTGATTATTTTTTTTCTTTATCTTTTGGTACCAAAGAAAATTTTTATTATCATGATGGCAAGTCTTGTCTTGCCAGGAGAGACAATAACCATGGAAGACACTAGGTGAGTTACGTTTGATGGTTGTAAACATTGTAAAATCAAACAAAGAGCTAAACAGACTCCATGCCCACGGTCCCAAAGGATTAGGTGCAGCACACAATTCAAAGAAATCAAACAAAGAGCTAAACAATGTAGGCTGGATACCAGAAGTGTATAATGTTGTCGGGTTTGGGTTGATTTGGCTTCAAAGTTCAGATCTGAGGTGAAACAAGGACCTAAATAGAATCTGTTGAAGGTATTCCAGCAGGGTGGCAATGTGGGTTTTATGGTTTTATGGGGTTAAGTTTGGTTAAAGCATGAACTGTTGAGTTAGGTACTGGTTTGATACAGCTGGGTGTTTAGACTAGTACTATGGTTGGATAGTAGGATTTATGTGTGGGGTAGGAGTGAAATTGTAGGGAGTGGTAGGTTCAGTTTAAATGTTTATATGTTTTCTTTATGAAACTCGAGTTAATGTTTCAAGTAGTGCCACTATAGATGGGTCTTCATCAAATTTGTGGCATAGATGGGTAGGCCACATGAGTGAAAAATGTGTGCGAATCATGGCCAAAAAATTTTGTGATCAATGTGTTAATTTGAAAAGAAAAACAAGGAATTTCTTTCGCTAAAATTTGTTATAAGGAAAAATATAGAAATCTTCGAATTGGTTTAATTTAAATATATGTGATTTCATAGTACAATCTTCAAGTGATAATTTATATTCTGTTGTTTTATTTATGATACATCTAAGAGTACATGGGTTTATTTGTTAAACATAATGGTCATCTATTTTAGGTTTTTAAGTACTTCCGTGTCAAGGTTGAAAGAAAATTTTGTTTCATTTTCACACTTGAAGATGTTTGGATATAAGGTTTTGTGCATATATTGAAAGAGTGAACCAAATTAGATGAAAAAGCATCATTGCCAAGCATTATATGTAGTACATAATAATGTTAAAGTTAGATCTATGTTATGGGATCATAAGAAAATGATAGTTTTTAGAAGTATGTAGCTGGTATAATGGAAAGTCATTAGTTTGAGACACTCATATGTTGAACAACTTCTGAAAGATGGAGTAATCATATTAGAATATGTTTGATCGAAAAAAGAAAATTAGTTGATCTTTTTATCAATGGACTTTGTTATGCTTAGACTAATGATCCAACTTAATAAACCAAAAATTCAGGGTAATTTTACTTGCAAGTCTACATATGTTGTAATACTGAACAAGGTCAAATCCACAGAGATTGACTTGTATAATAAATAAATTGTTAAGAATATATATTGTCAATCCCATGGTCAAAACAAGTGAATTGTAATGTAATGTATCAAGTCTAAGATAGTATTCTAAGCTCAAAAGAAAGAAGACAATGGAAGACTAAAGACCTACAAAACTAAGGCAAATGACAAATCAAAGGAAGTAAAGAACAAGACTAAAACTCAAGATGAAGACTCATTTCGAAGATGCCAAAGTTGAAAACTGACAAAGTAAATTTGAAGGGATGCTCATGACAAGCACAACCTCGGAAAATACCCACACTTTACACAATGCACTAAAGCAATTGGATGTAAACCTAAGATGGGGTGTGAGGTAGTAAAAAGGGTCTTAAGGCATTGATGTTAGTCCCAACAATTTGAGAGAAAAAGAACCAAATCAAAAAGAGCATAACAGAAAAATTCAAAAAAAATAACCCTAATAGATCACAGATTTTGTGATTGATCATGACTGATCGATCACAAATCTTTTTATCGATCACGGCTAATCGATCACAAGTGAAATTTCAGTACATTTTTGAAAGTTTCCAAGAGTTGTGATCCTTGAGCCTGATCGATCACACTTTCATGATCGATCACGGCCGTGAATCTCATAAAAATCATACTTTATTTTGGAGATTCTAATTTGAGATTTCTCAGGACTTGTCCATTAGAAAGTGTTCTAATCCTATGGACTGAGATTAGGCTTACCTTTATAAAAGGGTAATAATACCTTAGGATCAAACAAGAGACCAGTATGTAAAAGAGAGAATTCTTGTTTGATAAGAATGGCTAATCTGAACGCCGGAAAACCTAGCTGCTAATGAGTGATTGATCTTGTGTTGTTGCAAATACTTTTGTGATCACTCTCCAAGTGTTCTACATCGAATATCATAAGGGGAAGAAAAGCAATCTTTACTACGTTTTAAACTGTGGAAAAAAAGGTACAACAGCTCATAAGAATGAGCATCCACCATTGGTACATCTTGTAATATTAACCTATATAAGGTAAATCTGTATTTATTCAATCATTCATTGTTTAAGTCCCTTCCATCGGAGATACTAGAAGTAGTATTACATTCTTCGGAGACATAGAGTGTAGGTTAAGTCCCTTCCACCGGAGACACCGGAAGGAGCATTGCACTCTTCGGAGACATAAAGTGTAGGTATAGTTTGCGTAGCAAATAGAAATGGTTTTATTTAAATTTTACGTAGATTGTTTGTATTTCAATCTAAATAAAATTATTGAAAGCTCTAGATTGAGCTTTAGCAGTGGACGTAGGCCTAGTGCCGAACCACTATAAACACTTTTTTTGTGGTTGTGTGATTTATCTTTGCTTTGTGTACATTGTGATCAATGTAACTGTAGTTATCATTATGTATTATCTAATTGAGCGTTAATCAATTAAATCATTAAGGACAATTGAATCACTTTAATTGGTAAATTAAACAACGAGGTTAATACAATAGGCAAAGCAAAACAAGTTAATCAAAAAGAGTACAACCAATCCTATTCAACCCCCCCCCTTAGGATAGAATTTCATAAACAAATATTACAAAAGAAGAGAAATAGGAAAATATATATATATATATATATATATATATCAATGTTTCTACACCATAATATAGAGTAACAATAATGTAAAAATAGAAAAATTATATTAAATGGACCTAAGGATTCATCCATTTAATAGCTTGTAACTTATCTTAGATCAAATTATCAAGGTTAGAATCAAATAAAAATTATACCTAACCGGAAGATCACTCTTTTAAAACAAAAGAAATAATTGGAAAATTGAATGTTTAGAACAATTAGGTACTTTGTTAACAAGTCACAGGGACTTTCTAAGTATCTACCATACCCGGAGTTAACGATAAATCAAAAATAGTTTATAGACTTTAACAATTATCAAAATAAAATAAAACATTCAATAAACAAATATTGTATTAAATCTAAAATAGAATTACAAATGATTAAACTTCACCTCTAACCTCGGTCTAGCCTTTAGCCCATCATCTTCATAACAAAAGCCATGGAAATAAAAGACTAAACCCTAAAACTTAAGAAGAGAAGAGAGGATAAAAAATGATAAATCGTGCATAGACACACCCCTTTTACAGTGAAAAAGTGAAAGAGGTCAAAAGATCTTCAAATTTTCAACATTCACGTCATTCCAAATTTGCTCAACATTGCCTTTTATGTTTGACCTTGAAATCGTCTAAATTGGAAACAAATTGTGAAATACAAATTTGTAGAGAATCGAATCTTCTTTCCAACCCCATAGGCTTTGCCTTAATCTGAATTTTGAATCAAAAGTTATGGCCAAAATACCAAACATAACTCAAAATTCATTTTTTTAGCGAATTTTTTAAAATAGGCATGAAGTGAAGATCTTTTTGCTCATGGGCCCCACACGTTTTTTGAGTTATTTGCCTCATGAATGGGCTAGTCCAATGTCTAGTCATCATCCTCTATCAATTTTGACCCTTGAATTCCCTTGGAAGTTTGATCTTCACTTGATTAGATCAGTTGGTGGTGATCTCTATCATCTTTTGACATCATCTCCATTGGTAGGCTTTGCTAATGGGCTCTAAACTTCAATTGGGTTATTCTTGAGATCCTACAAGAGAAAATACATAATTTAATATAAATACACATAAAATAAATGCTATACTGCTTATGATAATTATGCAATTTTAAGCAATTATCAACATGGTAAGATTTTAAGCCATTTATATATTATTAAGTGGATTTGGTCTAACCTGGAAAAGAAATCTATGTGCTTAGAAGTTACATACCATTACTTTGTTCTATCGCTTTATGTATATAGTATCAGTCACCACTTTTGGGTTCTCTCCCTTTGGTGGTATTTGGAATGAATTTAATATGCTTTAGTTGCTTAACTACTAGAGAGCGAATTTACTAGTTTAGAGCCATGCATGGATCTACTTGAGATAGCAAATCATGTGGCTCACACCATTTTATTAAATGAGTGTCGGGTAGCTAGTTTTGTGTAATTAATAAGTTCTAGGTAGAGTAAACCTTGTGAAAAGAGGAGTTTTTATGTATCGATTTGGATATATTTGCAAATCTACAATTAGTTTTTCTAAATACTTTTTAACAATCAAATAACAATGACTTTATTTTTCCTTTCATTTAACTTTCAACCAAACAACACTTAGAAAACACAACTTCACTTTCACTTCACACCAGTACTTGCTATCATTTAATTTGACTTCACTACCTTTATTTAACTTTTAACCAAATTTCCCGTAATGATAATTTAATCTAGGTTTTCTTACTCAAGCTAAAGTGAAGTTGCATAGCACATTTTCATGATGGAGAAAGATCAACCAGTTTTTGTAAAAGACGCCATTCACAAGATACAACTTTCCCTACTCGAAGGTATCCACCATGAGAAACAAATGTTCGCTGCTGGGTCTCTGATGTCTCGAAGCAACTTCGAGGATGTTGTGACCGAGTGATTTATCTTGAATGTATGTGGTTACCCACTCTACAACAATCCTCTTCCATTAGAGCGGCCTCGAAAGTGTCGATACTGTATTTCACTAAATGAGCATAAGGTTTACAGCTTACAAGAAACCTACTTGTATTGTTCTTCCAGTTGCCTCATCAGTAGTTGGACAATCTCTGATAGTTTGTAGACAAAGAGATGTTCGGTTTTAAACTCGGCAAAGATTAATGAGGTTCTGTGGTTGTTCACTGATTTAAGTTTGTACGACGAAGTGGTTTTGGGGAAGAATGGGGAATTAGGGTTCTCTGATTTGAAGATTTAGGAGAAAATGGACACAAAGGTGGTTGGGGAGGTGTCAATGGACGATTGAGTCGACCCATCAGATGCAATCGAAGAGTATGTCCCTAAGGTTCACAGCTTGAAATCTTCTGAAAAGAAGGGACTTTTCTCTGTTAAATCTGCATACTTTATGTTTGTTGCCTCATCTCAGTTCCCTATTGATACCTCTATTCCTCTTCCTGCCTTCCCCTCCCATTTATAAATTAGTTCCTTTGGAACCTTAGTTGGTCACTTAATATCCCTCCCAAAGTTAAACACTTTATCTGATGTACATGTAAAGAGGCTCTCCCTATAAAAAAAATCTTATTATAAAGAAAGTCTCTGTCATATATCTCTACTCTTTTTGTAAATAGGCTAAAGAGACTACCATGCACTGTTTTGTGAAGTGTGGTCCTATCTGTGAAAAAATTCTTTTTAATATGTTTAATGCCTCTTTTACTACCTTCTGGTTACTAAATGAGACACACACTAGGAATCGTACTTTTTTGTGCCCAAATGTGTGAATTGAGTATCTTAGTTGGAAATTGCCGATGAAGGATTTTGTTAAAGTCAATTTTGAAGGAGCATTTTGTGAGTCCTCTCACTCATATTGTGCGGGAGTTGTTATCCATGACTGGATGGAGATTTTTATCCATGCTTTGTGGGAGGGTGGCTATACTGATTCGGTTCTTATTGGGGAATGCTTTGCCACTTGTCTAACTCTTTCTACAACCCACAAGTTGGGTCTTAGGTACTTGATTTTGGGGGGAGATTCTCTTGATGTTATTTCTCTTCTTTTAAATCAATTGGGAACAATCTCTTGGGTCATCTGTGGCCCAATCCATGACTGTCTTGTATTAAGCAAACTCTTTACTATGTTATCTTGTACCAATGTTAAGAGGGTGCTAACTTGGTAGTTGACCGATTAGCTAAGAGTGGTTTGGGTTCTAATTCTTGTATGAACGGTCGTCAACTCCTCCCTCATGGTTGGAACTCGAACTATCTTCTGGTACAGCCACTCTTGAGTAGCCTTTATTTTCTTAATAGATATGATTTGTTTGTTATAAAAATAAAAAAATAAATCAAATCTTCATACTAATAGTGCTGTTGTCTATAGTACTATTGGTTTTATTGGAATACGATGATGATGACATGATCCTTCAATCCTATGGTTTGGGGTCCTACTATATTTTGTTATCAGATTAGAATTTGTATTCTATGAGGATGGGATAGGGAGGTGTTTTATTCATCATATTGGAATCCAAACACCAGATCCCTCATCTCCAAAGGAAACTTCAAGGAAGCAAATGTTATGTAATGAAAAAGTGTTTGGGAGTCTCTGTATGAAAAAGAGGCTGACACATGGCCCTTGGGATTTGGTGTGCCCCCTTAACGAATGCTTAAGGTCTGTCCATATGCAGGGACGGACACATGGCATCAAAAAGTGAAAATCACCCTCCAAAATGTAAAATCACTTTTTTAATGCCATGTGTTTGCCCCTATATATGGGCGAACATTAGGTGTTCATTATGGAGGCCAACCAAATCCGAGCTGGACGTGAGGGGTGTCACTTTTTGGTAGGACCACCTGTGGTCAGCCTAAGGTAGTATTGACATCAGGGGCTAACACATCAGTGCTAAAAAGTGAAAAGCATTCCCCAAAAAGTGTAAGTCACTTTTTCGGCACTGATGTGTTGGCCCCTAATATTGTCCTACCTTTGTCTCACTTTAGGGGTCAAAGAAGTACTTAGTTGAAAAAGTAGGTGTCCTAAAAGAGGAGAAAGAAATGTGTCTGCCTTCCTTAACGAATGCTTGGTCCACTAGGTGTCAGGGGTGGACACATCAGTGCCGAAAAGTGATTTACACTTTTTGGGAGGCACTTATCACTTTTGGGCACTGATGTGTCCGCCCCTTGATGCCTAGTGGACCAAGCATTCGTTAAGGGAGGACGACAAAATCCTTCTCGAAAAAGAGGCATCAATTCAAAAACACATCATGCCTCAATCTGTGGCATGACTATAAAGGTTTTTTCATCACAGATAATCATTCTCCAAACTTCAATAATTTGATATTTTTTTCTTCAGAAATTTAAACCTCAATTTTTTTGGAAAGATAAAGATAATCCTGAAAAATTGATTAATAAATGTTCCGCTCAGGATTTGGTGTCTAGGACACCAGGGGACTTCACATGGAACAAAATGAATAGGGGTTAGATGAAATTTCAAATTCCCACCCATTTTATTTCATATGACAGGGCATTTGCTCCCTTTTCAACCCCACACTTTCTGTACAATCAAACATAGAATTTGAACAGTAGAGAAAATTATTTTACCTTCTCCCAACATTTTCATCTTTCCCTTCAAATAGAAAGGAAATTCTGGATTGCAAATGGCACATTCATGATTTTTTTTTTTTTTGATAAGGCACATTCATGGGTTTGAGGCTTCAGTGCTCATAGAATGATATGGGGCTTATATAACTTGCCATGTTTACACGAGGATTGGAACATTCCTGTGGGTGATCCTGGCCTAAATGTTTAAGTAGACAAATCAGCTTCAAGTGGTGATCCCAACAACCATCTTTTTGTGTATTTATTAGAACATTAGAAAAAAAATTCTATATATCCTCCAAAACGTCTAAAAAAAATAATGCCTAGATTATATTTTTTAAAATCATCTTATAATACTAGTGTATGCTATCTTTCAGGACTTAGCCGTTTTTCTGTTTTAGGTAAGGAGAGTCATCCAGTTGTAGGTCATAATCCTTTGACGGAAACTTGATAGGTTACGAGGGCTTCACACACATATACAGATCTTACAAATTCAGACCCAAGACATACAAATGGCAAATTTAAGGGCGCATTTGGGAACCTTCCAAAGAATGCATTCTATCCATTTTTAGTTCCAAAAAAAATAAAAAATGAAAAAAGGAAGAAGAGAGAAAATGACATTTGGTTGCACGAAATGCATTCTTGGAATAGCTTCAAATATCACGTTCCAAAAACTTTTTTTTACTCTAAAATAACAGTGCCAAAAAAAAAAAAAAAGAATGAATTCTTTGGGTTCGTGCATGGGACTTGATAAATGAACTTATAACTCCTTGACTCCTTACATCCACATGGAAGAAAAAGCTTTTGAAGAGCTTGAGAGGAGAAAGGGGATGAATAACAGTCTTATTGAAACAAAAAATCTCAATTATAAGTGAATTCACCAAAATACCCTTAACAATAGTTTTGAAAACCAGATCGGATCAGATGGTCCAACCTGGTTGACTCTGAACAGCACCCTAAATGGTTCTATAAAAGCTTAAAATAGTAATCTGCCAAAAACCGTATATAGTTGGCAAAATCGGACAAAACCGATGAAAACCGGCTGGTTTTTTTACAAACCCGGTCTAATATATCCAACTAGTTTTTATTTATTTTTTAACAAATAAAAAGAAAAAATTAGAAATGTGCCTTTCCAAATTCCAATTCCACTTTCCATGATTTATTTTTATTTTTTAATATTTAGTTTAATTTATTGGTATATGTCTAAAAATTAAAAATCCAATCATAAGCCTTCTACTGCATTATGATTTTTTATTTTGTGGTATTTTATTACATTTTACTTATGTGAAGCGAACCTCGGTTAGATAATGTAAACCACCGGTTGATCCCGATTGGACCTGAACTGTCCACCTTTCTGGTTTGATGGCTGGTGTGGTTCTCAAAACTATGCCCCTCACTGAATAATGAATCTCATTCTCCACACATCTACATTGAAGACAAAGCTTATTGATTGTCACACCTAGTGTAGGACCTGCAACATGACAGGAGAAGCAATATCAATGCATGTCTGCGGACAAATACTTTTAAGTGGGATTGAACCCAAGACCTCTTCTTTAGTGAAGCGTGCCACAACCACGTCGGCATTAGAGCGTTTGCATTTAAATTTGAAGGTAAGGTGTTTGGATAAAGGGAATGGATCTGCTACACCCAATTTGTCTGTCCCTCTGTGTCCCAATACACAAAATGTGATGTGTATGGATTAAAACTGTAAAAACAGTTTTCAAATGAAATATTAGGTACCCATAAAAATGGGAGTGTATAAGGTTAAAACCATAAAAAAGTGTTCAAATGAACATTTACTCCCTAAGATGCCCCAAATTAAAAAAAAAAAAAAAAAGACCACACATACCAGCCTGCTGTGTGGGGACACGGGGGACATACAAATTTGGGTGTAGCTGATCCTTTCCCATGGATAAATAAATGCAGTTGCACAATTGCCAAAAGGGAACAACTTAGGAGACTGCCCCACTTGTTGTCTTTGCCATTAGTAATGAAACATAAAGCAAACCAAAACGAAGGTTGGCCCTGATTCCAAATGCAAGGAAAGGCAAGTGCAGGCAATACGCACGGCATTTCCTCAAAATACTGTTCGTGGTTCTGAGATTAAATAGCCTTGAGCCTTATAAAGGCATTAGATGCTCATGGGCCAGCATTCCTCAAGAATGGCAAACCTTTGTTTCCATCCAATGCTGACCGGGGGCAATCAAGCATATTCGATAGATAACTTTGAGTAATCTGATTCCAACGCAATTTTACTTAATGGCATACATTATTATTTCACATGATAATAATATGCTTATCAAAAAGTGGTATAATATAATACTCTACAAAATCTAATCATAAAGGATCATTACCCGATTCCATCAAGATATATCCGAATCTGTAAAAATAATAATAATAAAAAAAAGGGTGACCCAGTGCACGAGGCTCCCACTAACGCAGGGTCTGGGGAGGGCAAGATGATTGAATTAATCAAATTGAATCATGCTGTAGCTAAATTCGGTGGTTGGATTAAATTCCTGTCAAGATCCGATCCATTAATAGCCCTACTAATCATCACTCAAGAGAGAGAGAGAGAGAGAGAGAGTATTATGCAAAATCAGTATGGAAAAACATTGATTTGAAAGATCTCCCCATAAAAGTGAATGTCCGGAAAGGGTCACAAAAGATTAGTCTGTTATCTAATCAATGGTTATTAGCAAAATTAAGTTTTGCTTAATTGTTGTTGATCTATTCATCCATGGACCCATCCAAGAGGTCACGATTTGATATTATGGTCAAGAGCAATGGTTATTACTTGAAAATCACTGTGTTAATCTTATACCTTATCACAGATCCCTTTTGAATGTGACATTTTACACTTTCGGTTAGAGGGATCTAATATAAGATGCAAGTGGCTGATAACCACAAATGCCATCTATGGAATAATACAAATTCCTTCTTATCAAAGATCAAATTTTAAAATAGAAATTCCTTAACAAGTAAGATGATAAAAAAAGCTCATTTGAAAAGCTAATCCTTCTTATATAAAAAGAAAAAGAAAAGGAAAAGGAAAAGAAGAAGAAGAAGAAGAAAAGATAATCCTTTAATGCAACCTAATAATCAACTAATCACTTGATCCTAATCACCATATTGGTTTGGCCAATCGGCTAATTTCCAACTGAAGGTTACAGACAATAATAGGAAATATGAACACACACACACACACATATATAGAACTTTTAACACGTAGAGGTTACAGTTAGTTTGCCTCTGAAAAAATGATTAATTTAACTTCTTTATTTAGTTTTTAACTGATGTAAAAATGGTACTAAAGGATTTTGAAAAGATGCTAGAACTTTTGGTGGGCTTAAACTGAAAATTCTTTCCCAAACATCTCTACTTTCACTAGATGAGATTTATAGGTTTAGAGTCTTGTAATCATCAACTTTGTCTGTAAATTGTACTAAAGTACAATGTAAGCATGTGAATTACCAAAGAACATATATATATATATATATGAACATACCAATCTCAACTATTAACTCTAATCCCTCACCCCCGCTCAAATCCCTTTCCGTTGGAAAAACATCTAGAATCTAGAAACCCTATGTAAGATAAAGCATATCATTTTGAGGGAATGCAAAGAAGCTCTTCTTATTCGGAGTAATTTAATTAAAAGAAACATTCGGGTTGATGGTTTATGTCCTCTCTATAAAAGGGATATTGAAACTGCTACTCATTGTCTTGTTAAATGCTCTACTGTCGAGAAAATTTGATTTGCTTCTTTTCTATCCCTTACAACAAATGAAGTTAACTCCACATCTTTTATTGATTGGTTTAAAAAATG
Organism: Platanus orientalis; assembly: GCA_025762735.1. Lineage (NCBI taxonomy): Eukaryota > Viridiplantae > Streptophyta > Magnoliopsida > Proteales > Platanaceae > Platanus > Platanus orientalis. Next base: position 1,580 of record JAOXJP010065680.1, on the reverse strand, counting down.
GTTAAATATTTATTGGTTTCCCTCCAATGACAAAGGGGAGTTGCTTTCATTGACTGTTGCGATTTGTTAGAATATATGGAAAACTAGGAATTTGGATATTTTTTAAGAAAGTGATTTTTTTTTTTCTAATATCATTGATGTCCCTTATAGGACTTTAAAGGAATTGACTGAATCACATGAACCTGCAATTTTGAAAGCTTCAACGTCAAGTGATACTTTGTGGTATCCTCTTCCTTGCGAGCACTTGAAGATTGATTTTGATGGGGCAACTTCTTGTTTAGATGGGAAGGCTGGCTTGGGTGTTATTTGTAGAGACAACAAGGATTGCCTCCTTTTTGCTAATTGTAAGCCGGCTTACTATACCTCTTCTATTGCTGTTGAGTGTATGGTAGCTAAACTTGGTTTACTTACTGCCCGTGCTTAAGGGTTATAGCGGATTATCTTTGAAGGTGGCTCCCTTGAAGTCATTACCTTCTTATGGGACAATGTTAACTTTTCCACTTGGTCTAATGTATGATCTATGATTGTAAAACTTTACTTAATGACTTTGAAGATGTTTCTTTAAACTTTGAGAACGATTCTCGAATAATGCTGTTTATCATCTGACAAGATGGGCAATGTCTTCTTGTCTGCTATGTATTGGCATTACTTCACCTCCCTTGGCTAAAGGATTTACTTCTCTTTGATGTACTCACCCTCCTCGGCTGTTATGTTTAAAGAAAAAAAATTATTTACCACAAAAAAAAAAAAAAAAAAAAAAAAAAAAAAACTGAGGGTAAATTTTGATAAATTGCCTATAAAAGCTAAAACAATATTATTATTATTATAATTTTTTAAAAGAAAAATGGTATGAAAACCACCCGTACCCTTTAACCTGCTAGTATCTAAGATCGGAATGCAATAACGTCAAGAAGTGGTCTAGATATAAAGGACAATCTTCCTGTGGCAGGGCTTTTCTACGCTCGGCATAGGCAAACACCTAGGTCAAAGGGCGGTTACATCAGCATCAAAAGTGATTTACACACACCCCCAAAAAGTGAAAATCACTTTTGACACTGATATTTCCACCCACTTGACCATCAGTGGACGTTGGCGCAGGTTAGGGGTCAGCATATAAAACCCTCACCGGTCTTCCTGGCATTGCTCTTTTTTAAGAGTACCCCTACACATTATAGAAAAAAGTTCTTGGTAATCATCAGTGAGTTATCAGCTCAAAAGTCTCCATTTTGTTCTTGGCCTACATCTAGCGATGCAAATAAACTAGATATGATCTAGATACTGGCATATTTGTATTTGGTTCATTTATATTTAGATATTTTTTGAACAAACAGATATTTAATCGAATCGGATACATATAGTTTCATATTTGTATCCATTAATTAAGTTAGTTGATATCGGATATGAATATGTATATATCCGTTCAAGCAAATTCATTAAGTTAGGTTAATATATCCTCATTTGTTCGGTTAGGCTAGGCTTTATGTTAAAAGTATTTATATACTCTACTATAATGTAACATAAATTACAATAGCATGTATAAAGTAAAATAATATATATATATATATATATATATATATATA
>JAOXJP010065669.1:0-15496 GCA_025762735.1 Platanus orientalis | reverse complement strand
ATAATTGGCATTATCTTTACCTATGTGGTAATGATATATCAATTAAAAATGAAGGATGAGTGATTAAGAATCCAAAAGTGGAATGAGAGTGTGCCTAAGTGTGTTTGACACATGTAGGGCATGTGGCATGGACCAAAAAGAGTAATATGATGTGGATTTAGGTATGTTGGATCGATGCCAAGTATGTGACTTGCCAACCTAAGATGTTTGTGTATAGGTTTGGACTTAAGCTAAAACAAGAGGTGTTTGTGTATAAGTTTTAAGTTAGGCTTAAGGGGTGTTTGGACACATATTGTAGGTTAGGCTAAATGAGTGGTTGGTCACAAGATTGTGGTTAGGCCAAAGGGATATTGGCGGGTTATGCTCACATGAGGTAGGATTAAGGAAGTAGTAACACATGTCAAAGAAAGTAGGATTTTGATTCGACGTGTTACAATACATTGTAATATGGTGTACCCATACCAAATCTTGTTGTCCAAACACGAAAATTTTAAAAAATTGACTATTCCGACTAAATCGATGACACTGATCGTCATGGTGGGATCAAATTTTTTATTTGGGATCTCAAAGTACTAGATTGGATGGTCAGGATTTGACATAGTATGACAAAAGACTTAGGAATGGACTTTGAAGGTCATGTATGTTACCTTTAGGTTTCAAGGCATGTTGAATCCATCTACGGTGTCTGATTGATCGTTCAATGTGTACTTTGATTAGATTTTGAAAGATTTCAAATTGAAGGTCAAGATTCGTCAAAGCTCGATACAATGGATTTTGATGATCAAACACTCGATTTCAACATTGTGGGACATTCCAAATGCATCCATGATAGCTGATTGGTTATCTTATGCTTGAAATTCAATAATCTAGGGGTAAAATCATAATTTTCAATGTAGATGTGACCGAACTTGGGACAACCATTAAAAAAACTATGAGATTAAGAGGAAATATATGAGGGTGAAGAAAATGGATCCAATAAAGATCTTAAAAAAAATCAAGGGTTTAGAGTGCCAAATTATGAATGAATGGGAATAACCTAAAAATGGGAGGCCATCTAACCACCTTAGTTTCCTAGGATGCCTAAAGTCTATTTTAGAGAGTTAGTGTTGCCCATTAAAAGAACCTCTAGACTCTGGACCAAAATTAGGTGTTGAGAATAACCGTGGTTATTGCCCATTCTTGTGTTACAACACAAAAGGAATCCTCAGATGCGTCCGAAGCTACCTAGGTGGTTGGCCACCATCGGGTGGGATTCAAATAGCATGTATATGAGTATAGTATGATCCAAACAGTTTTATTGTGATTGGAATTAAATTCAAACAACAGCTATATGCAATTATTGCTTAAGATGAAGCTCAGACATCAATTATATGATCATATTATGGTTCACATTATTGTTATTCGACTGACATTGCCATTATGGAGTATGTTATTTTATTCTAAGCTTCAGATTTAGCATTGTGATGCCTCTTCCACACCTGAAGGTGCCAGGTTTGAAATGATGCATTGCATTCCATGCATGTAATATATTTGTATGTCAATTATCATAAAATCCTGCTTAGACTGATGTCTCTTAAAATGTGAATTACTAATTATCATCATTAATGTTGTGCATGTTGTTGTGTGATGCTATAAAATTCAGAATGTAGAATCTTCTTACAAATCTAGTAGAGCTTACCCTTGATTATTAAACTTTTTTCATATTGTTGAACCCGCAAAAAGCATTGTAGGGGTAGGTAACTTAGGTAGAGTGTGACAGAAAATATAGTCAAAGTCAGGTATCTGACATTTTTTTTAATGTACATTTGTATAGAGGAGTATCTAGTAAGATGTAGAATGACTATGTGGAGTGGCTCTGTATGTTATTATCCCACCTTATATATATATATATATATATATATATTAAGTCACCATGTATTTTTTTGGAGACCAATGTTATATATCACTATGGGATAGTTTTACATACTTCTTTTCTTTTGTGGATGAATGGATAAGCAGTTGCCAGAAAGACAATTCATATGTGTGTGTGTGTGTGTGTGTTGTGATTATAAATCCATTAATGGAGTGTTATGGTTATTATTTATCATGTGACATTCTCTTAGGGAGGGGTATGTCCCCATAGGTCCCATTGACAAGGAGATGCTCCTGAAATTTTACCAAGGAAAATGGTGTACCTATTTCTTTATGTTTATAAGTTGAATATTAACTTCACTATTTGTTTATTATCACGTGCTAGTCTTTAGTTTTCATCAAGATTTCGGGCATGACAAATGTAGAGGTCCCACATTGAAAAGGCCCATTCCAGGGAATGTGTTTATATGTAAGCACTGCCCTCACATGTATGACACATTTTTGGGAGTGGCTTCTTAGCTGGGCAGCTCAAAGAACAAAATCAGGGTGGGTATTGATCTAGAATCGGACAATATCATGCATGTAAGTGGGGCGTTACAATTGGTATCAGAGCCAAGGACGACTTCATGCCATGTGGGGCAGATGTAGCGATCACACATCGAAACTGTCATGACCTAAATCTGCAAGTTGTGATGTGTATCGGGTCTGGATCTGTGACATGAAAATGATCTGCCCTAAACCTGTTTCTCATACAGAGGGACCAACGAGCTTGGAGTGTGTCATCAACCCTCTTACATATTCACATCACTTTTTATATAATAGATTATCCTTTCATGTTTACCCATTTAATTCACATTCATTTAAGTCCATTTTAAATAATCATATCGTAGTGGAATAACAATAACAATGACTAAATCAAGTGCAACAAAAATATATAATAATGTCTGAAAAGATCTCATAACCATCTAAAAGAAAAAAGGGGCATATACATGCCCATAACTGTATATACAAACCATTGTCACATGGGCATAACCAAAGTACAAAAATATACATCTCACATCAAAAGTAAATAAAAGCTTAAACATAAAGTAAATGGGCCTAATTGCCCAACCCCTCGCTCTAGGATACATCCCAAGCAACCTCTATCAATATATGTCCTCTAAGACTCCATCTACGGGTGGTGTCAATTGGGGTAAGCTTGACGAGCTTAGCGGGAGGGTATGCAGTTCATGCCACACAAAGGAGGCCTAAGATAATCAATATAGCAAATAGAAATAATCAAGATAGACTAAGGAATCATAGTAGATATGAGAATATATCAAATTTACTAAACATGTATCCCTACTATGATTCGATATGCACATATCACAAGATAACCACAAGAGAGTTCAAAATGAACTAAACTAAGTCATGCATATGTTCTATGCTATATACTACATGTTGAGTACTATATGTACATGCCAAATAATATATATATGTGTCACATGCAAACCTAAAAGAGTCTCTATCACATAGCATATTTAAATGTGAATAAACCATGAAAGGTCTCCAGCAAAACAAATCACATAACCCACATGAGGGTCTCCAACATGGCATAACATATATCATATATTAGGCCATTAGGACTGTATTCACCTATTAATGTGACCTGGTGATTGGGTACCTGAAACCATAAAAGGTAACCCACAAAGGGGTCTTTGGGGTCATAAGACTAATAGGAATGACAGTCATTTTCACCTATTGATGTGACCTAGTGATTGGGTACTTGAAGTCATAAAGGTTAACCTAGAAAGGGGTCTTCGAGCCCAATAAAGGAAACTCATATACGGGTCTCTGGAGCTATATCTAGCCAACCCATATAAGGATCTTCAGGGTCAAAAAAACCAAACACATATAAAGGTCACAATGATTAACCCACATAGGGGTCTCCGGACCCAAAAGAGCATAATCCAACATAGGGGTATCATATCAAATCTTCACATCCAAAATTAAGTACCAAACTCATGTTTTAGTAAATTAAAGTAAATACTACATATATATGTTATTTAAAATGTCCACATGTTCTATTTCATTAAGGGTTTAAAGAATGAAGTAGCAAATCACATGAAAGGGGCCACATGCCAACAACATGCAAGTAAAGATGTTTGACCCAAATCTATGAACATATGGAATGTTCATGAATATAAAATCGTTGTATATTAATTTCCATAAAAGTTAAAGACCAAGTATCTCAAGTTCTTTAAAATTCATATAGAAGTTTAAGTAAAATACCCATGAAAAATAGTGGAACAAACCATGTCATAGATAACATGCTCATGCCTTCAAAAGTTACCACATGATACAAAGTCTAAAGTATTACACATGAATTCTAAGATCCTATCATGGGAATCAATAAAGTTTCGTAAATTACTATAAGCCAACATGTTTTTGAAGCAATTCACCAAAGAATATAATAAACTCATGCAAGGAATCCAAAGGCATCCAAGAAACATGTAAATAGTATGTAAAATCAGTAAGAGACATTTTATCAAACATGTAAAGTATAAAAATTAAAAAACTCAAAGAAAATCAAAAGGGAAAACCCAATTTTCACCTCCAACAACATTTCCAATCCCTACAACCCATGTAAATCAAGCTTCAAAACTCTTTCACATATATTAGAGACCATCTAAACCATCCCACAAAGCTCCATTTACAATTAGACAACTCCATAACTCAAGAACATTATGGAAGCCAATAAGAAAATATTAACGAACATGATCATACCAAAGAAACATGATCTATCTCTAGAAAATCAACATTCTCAAAAGAAAATAGAGGTGAATCTACCAAAACATAATTCGCAAATAACAATTCTAAGATACTGGGAAAGGAAAGTGAGCATAAATTACATATCCACTCACACAATCAATTTCCATAGAGATTAATCTACAAATCTTTGCAAACATGAAATGTAATCACATTTCTAAGAACATAAGAATGGAAAGTGCAAACATAAATTGTGTATCTACTCACACAATACTTTTAATCTTATTTTTAAAGAGGATTTTCCACTAAAAGCCTATTCCCTTTGTCCAAATCTCCTTTCTCTACAAACAAACAAAATATTTCATGGTTAGAACACATAAACTAAGATGAAAAAATATAAATCTATACTCATTTAGGCTAGATCTAAGAAGAAAGTCACCTATTCTAGCAGATTTTCAAGGTTGGAAGTGGTACTTACTCAATTAGGAAAAAACTTTTCATTTCTCTCCCAAGCTTTCCAAACCTCTCTAAATTTTACTCTCTTTTTTATCTAAATAACCTAAATGAGGGTTTAAAAGGGTAATAATTCATCTAAGATGAGATCCCACTCATGTGAGGATCAAGTAGAAGCAAGCCACGTCATAGAATTGGCAAAAATCACAATTTCTAGACTTTTTAGGATTTCCAGACATGACATAGGTCATGGGGTTTATGATAGGTCACAACTCGTGACCAATCATGGGGTATGTGATAGGTTACGACTCGTGACCGGTAATGGGGTTTGTGATCAGTTACACCTAGGTTTTGATGATACCAAGAGTTATACCCTAAGTCGTCTAATCGTCCTCTAACTCATTCAAAATCATGTCTAGGTCTATCTAAAACATGTGAAATGATAATTTTATCCTTACGAGGGAAAATTATATTTTTACCCCTTATAAGTGTTGCGGGGTGTAACAGAAAGGGCCCATCCCAAGGGGATGTGCTTATATGTGAGCACTGCCCTCACATGTATGATGTATTTTTGAGAGAGGCCTCTTAGTTGGCCAGCTCGAGGAACAAAACTAGGGTAGGTATTAACCCATAACCGAACAATATCATGTATGTGAGTGGGGCATTATAATCACGATTTGGTTCTATTGTTTTGGGAGCGGAGCATGCTTGTGCAAGAATGAGAGTAGATGTTATTCCATAGAGGGACTACTGCCTATGCCATGGAGGATTAGAGTGGATGTAGAAGTGGAGCTAATGAAGCTACGCCATGGAGGATTAGATTTAGAGCAGAACATGCATGTGTCATGAACAAAAGTGTGGGTGTCATGGTAAGGCAAAGCACAAAGGATCAACTCATTGGTGTTGCATACATGAACCCTGCAATTTTCAATAAATATTCCAACTTAAATTACAACAAATAAGCATAACCAACCAATGTACATAATTTCCACATAAAAAGCAGGATGCAGGGCTTACTTGTATCGAATAGAGTAAAACCAGTACTTCTTGGTGCCGAATGTGATTGTGGTGGCAACACCGCCTAAATTAATTTTAATAACAAATAAAACACTTAACAAGGGAAAACAACGATGATTTTAGAGGAGATAATCCAAAGAAAAAATGAGGGGGTAAAGAAAACCTACGCTATCATCATTGCCTTCTGGCGAGAAACATCAATCTTTACTAGTTTGTCATTAGTGCCTAAACTCTTGGCATCTATGAGGTGGTTGAAACTCAGAAGACGTGTCGTTGTTGGGTTTTTTTCCCCTCTCATTTTCGTTTTCCCCCAACTCAACAACCAACCATGGTAACTTCTCTTAACCAAGGGTAAGAGAGATGAAGGCGCTAATGCATGAGTTAGATTTTTTTGAACATGTGTCACCATAAGCTAAACACTTTAGGGTCGCTACAAACTTCGTAGCTATAGGAAATCCACTTTGCATAAGACTTTAGTAAGGTCTCATGTTTTTATACCACTTTAAATGGACTTAAAAGGCTTTGTCAAAAAGTCTTCTTGGCAACTACAAAAGAATCTAAATGATGGAAAAGGGAAAAAAATTCATGCATTGGTTCATGTATACATGCTTGAATTATCCAAGTATGTTTGCAGTATACGTGAGGAATTTGAATGAGATGGAAAATAATCCTTTACACCAAATGGGTGATGTTACATTTACCCAACCAAAAAAAAAAGAGAGTGATGTTACAATTTTGAAATACATTTTTGTACAACATTCACTGATAAATATCTAAACAATGAAACTTAGCATGATTATTAAACTGCTATAACAAAAGCAAGTTATATCACCCTTTGTATTTCCTGTATAAAACTATATATTGATTATTTGCAAGTAACATTCACAGGTAGTAAATAAAACAATAGTGAAATGAGATCATTGATGGAACTTGACTTAGCTTGGTATGCGTTATATGACTCATTTAAGAGATTTCTCAATGAATTAATTCCAAATGATCCTAAAACTTACATTTATAGGGAAAAAAATAGAGAGATTTGCAAGCGTGTATGTGTGACTTATACCTTGATAGTTGTAATTCATATCACGTACATGAGACTGATATTTTAATTGGTGGAAGTTAGACACACATTGGATAATGCAAGCTAATATATATATCAGTTATTTGCATTGAAGATATACCATTGGAATTACATAATTAAGTTTCAAAATGTCAGCAGATATGAACCATATCACAACTTTTCAATGCAATACAAGCCAATAAATTATAATAAAGTTGATATCAAGTTATTATTAGGTATTGACCAAAAGCTTCTCCCAACTCCTTTTACATTAAGAAATCCTCCATCTTAACCATATATAAGAGTCCAACTTATTTTGTATTTATGGAAATTCAACTTGATTCAAAAGGATTTTGCATCAAAAACTGGATCTACCAAAAGATATCTATGCAAACTTCTTCATTGTTTGTCCTAGGATGATTTTATTCTTCTCCCCCTTATTTCTTGATATAGAAATCAATTTAATTTTTCATTGTTTCATAAATTACCTTTCCCTTTTTAAGATTTTAGATAAGGATATGGATATAGAATATTTGTGTTATGCACTACTACATTATGATTGTACCTAAAAATCACTTTAATTTTACTCTAATAATATTTTTTATATTTACAAATGTCACGTTTGAGGCATTGCATTGAACAAGGTAGCATAGGCTCCAAAGTTTCATTGTTTACAAGTTTTATGACGTTTGCCACCCTTTGTTTGCATATTTTACGTTAGTCGACAAAGTAGTAGGTGTTATAACTTCTAATACCATTTATTGCATACAATGGCTTACTTATGAAATTATTATGCATCATGCATTGTCAAAAATTCGTCAACATTTGGAATGATATTACCCTCAACTTTATTATTTGAGAAAGTAAAATAATGGCTTTTCTTTTTATTCTTGATTCGATTTCAACTCTAGTGGGCCAAACATTTATATGGCATTTATTACCTTGGATTCCCTCCATTTTTTTAATTGTTAGTGCATCTATTGTTAGTTCTTTCAAAGGTTATTTTCCTTGAGATATAAGTCATTATTTTTTTCATCATTCAAGGTGTAGTCCATCCTTCTATTTTCATATTTATTTTTGGTTTTGTGGTATAGATGATTTTTTATGATATTCAAGCTGATAAAGAATTCATGTAAAGAGCTAAAGATGTACGCTTCTTATAAGAGATTATGGGTTTGTGCTCAATTTTGGACAGAGACTACGTGTCATTACATAAGGCTTTGGTCAATATCCTTAAAGATGAAGTTGAGAGCGATTAGAAGCCTTGAAATGCTATATGAATAGACCTTTACACAGTTCGCATAGTCAGGATTTTTATACTATTAAATGGTAGAGTAACCATTGTCCCGCTTGACTAATGTGCATGGTATTAGAGCCTTGATTATATACCCTTAGAGGTTTTAGTCTTTAAAAGTAAGTTTATAGCATCTCCTCATATAATTGTTGATTAAAGGCCTTTGGAAGAAGATGAAGGTCTTCTTTGCTAACTTGGAATTAGGGCAAGAGGCTTGACTAACATAAATTGCTAAGATATGTAAATGTTGGCAATAGAAAATGTTGATGCATGCCAATCTCATGAGCATGTGTTGGGCACAAGGGTAGTTTTAGGAGTCTTGTAAGTGTCTTATGTGAACTCATAAATTCAAATCATGAAGACAAGAAGAATCAAAGACCAAGAAAGAGCACCGGGAAGAGGCACACCAAGGAAGGTATATATCATGCATATTATGTCATATTGTGTGCCTAAAAACAATCCTAGACATGGTTTATGATCCCTAAGAATGTCCAAATATAAATGTCCAAGGACAGCTAAAGAAAACAACAACAACAAAAAATATTGTAGAAAAACACAGTCGAAACCGATTGCGAAACTCGCAATGGATTTCGCCGAAATTGATTGTGAAATGCGCAATCGGTTTCGGTATAGATTTTGATCACAATTTTTCTCAGTTGAGGCCCAAATCGATTTCGGCATGAGTTTTGGAAAATTGCCCAAAACCCAAACCGATTGCAAACTGCTAAATCGATTTAAGACATAAAAGACATCCCAAACCGATTGTGAGTTTTGCAATCAATTTGAACCCCAAACCGATTGCGAAACCCCAAATTGGTTTGGAAGACAATTTTGAAGAAAAAAAAATTCACAAAAATTTAGGAATTTTTTTTGAAATTGGAACCCCATTTTAATTCATCTAAAGGCCCAAATTCACTCCCTAATTGCTATATGTCTATCTTAAGGCTATGGATGCTCCTCCCCACTATAAAATGGACTTTTCCCTTTAGGGTAAGCATTCCTCCAACACTCCAAATTAGTTTTTAAGAGAGCTAAGAGGTATACTATTTTGAGAGCCCTTTTCACTGTGCAAACCTCCATTGCCTACAAATTTTTGAGCTTTAGTAGCTAGCATTCTACACTACTCTCTCTTATTTCTTCTTTCCTATTGAGCTACACTCATACTATTGAGGAGAGGTTGTGGTGATCACTTTTCCCAAGAGAAACTCACCTTTGGCTAAGCTCAAGGAGTACTAGAGCCAAATACTTGGAGCTTGTGGGTAGCTAAGACATATCAGTTCAACAAGGAGCATCCCACATATTGAACAACTAGCAACATTGACCATATGGTCATAATATTTTCTTGACTTTGCATTCATATTCATTTTTACTATTGCTTTGCTTCAACCGGAGACACCGGAAGCTTGAGAACCTCCATTGGAGACACCGAGTGTTGTAGTTTAGCTTGCTTGTGAGCAAGTAGTATGGTTTGTATATTGCCTAGGTTGTAATAGTACATAAATGAAATATACCTAAGCTCGGTTGTGAGCTTTAGAAGAGTGGACGTAGGCCCGAGTGCCAAACCACTATGAACCTTGTGTTGTGGTGTGTGATTGTGTGGTTGCTTGTTTCTCCATTGCTATTTTCTATACTACGCTTATATAACACATGTTTGATATCATTCTTGAGTAGTTACATTAGAGCACACACTCACTTAGGTGAAGAAACTGTAAAAGAAATTAATAATCACAACAAGGTAAATTTAAAAAGGGGCAAATTAACTTAAGAAATCCTATTCACCCCCCTCTAGGATTATTTGTGTGACATTTCAGAAAATGACAACCTTTGTGGTTTAGTCAAAGTTTTTTTATGGTAGGTATCAAACAACCTTCTTTTGTCATTTTTATTTGTGTCATTAATGGTAGGATAAAGTCTCAATTTCTTTGATAGTTTAGTAGCATATAGTGATTTGGCATAGATATAAAATGTAATGGTGTAGTCAATATAGGGATTTGATACCACTTTATAGTTTAATACACTTAGATTAATAGTAAATTACAGCACTAGGACACACTATTGGGGTCCAAAGCATAAGGCAATGGAAAAACTAAAACACAAAAATAACCCATATGGATTGTCTAATCAACAGCGTGTAAGCTCCAAAAGTTGGCCTCGTGCTGAAGTGAAATGGGTGAGGTAGAAGTCATAGGTGTGTATACCGCATCTCATAGGCTCATAGTGTGGCCTCCCTCTTAATCTCAATCTAGGTAGATCTGTGGTGAGGCCATTGCGGGTATCAGAGTTGCCACCAATCAAAAGGGCATGACTAGGCACCTTGATGATACTCTCATATAGGGTTTCTCAATCAAATGGTCTAACCAAAAAACATCCTAAGGGATTGGGGGTTTGCTTATGGCCAGGGAAGGTGTTAGGCACCTTGGTCCATCCGTCTAAATAACGGTTATCTACTATACTCCATCAAGATTGTGTTTATACAATAGTATACATCTTTTATCATGGTATCATATGGACTTACATCCTTGTTGGTCTCTATATGAGATCAAACATAAAAATTGGGTATGAACATATGTGAGTGGCTGCCAAGAGTTGCAATGGCGGTTAAGTGTTGCCAAGAGCTGTTGGAGGTGATCTAATGTTGCCAAGAGACATATGGAACGAACATGAATCAAGTGGGATGCCCATACACACCCACAATAGATGAGCCTATACATAGAATCCAATTGGGATATTATAAATGCATATAGACATCCCATTATGACTATATATGCCCAGCAATGGAAGCTTGTTAAAGTTATAAAGGGTCATTTAATTATTTTTGGAAATGACTTAAGATGTATCATGAGCATTCACCCAGTATAGTTATGTAAAATGATCATCATTCGATACTATGTACACTTACACAAACATGTAAAATGATGAAGATAATAGAAAAGAAAAGGCTACCTTGAATTGCATATGCATTGTAGTCCCATTTTATAGACTCCCATGTTCATTGGTAAAATTGTTATATTCCAAATACCCTATATTCTATCAGTACTTGTGTCTCAAATTAGCCTTGTTAGCACCATAATTTGGTCTGCTAAGGACCCTATCCATTCCTAGTTTAAATCTTGATTTCTTGGGGTTTAAAAGAGTCAAAATAAAAGTGGAGCCCATTGGGGTACTCTGGTCAATGTCATGATCGATCCTGTCAAGTTTGTTGAAAACCTTGAGCCAATAATTGGCTTTAGGAAAAATGCATTTTTCTAGAGAAAACAAGCTTTATCGAAGCATGTAATTGAGAATAATGCATTTTTCATAAAAACTCATTATTATGGATGGTTTTACGCAAGATCCAAACAACCCATTGTATGAACGATATTTTGCCATATTCTTTTCATTGGTTTTTCCTAAATGTCCTTAAATTGGAATTCTAATTCCCTAAATAAATCTATTTACTTATTAACAACTATATCCTAAATGCCAAATGATCAAATATACCTAAAAGCTTACCTCGTCTATTTAAGGATGATGTAAAGAGGGATAAAAGGGGTGAACAATTTGAGAAAAGGGGGGAAAGATTTAGAAAGTGGAGGTCCCCAGTTGAAGAAAAAAAGATTCCCTTTGAGAGAAAAAAACCAATTAGGAGAATTCTCTACTATCTTTAGTATAAGTTGTACTATCTTAGAAGGAATCAATACTAAGTTTGAAGAAACTTCCTCTAACTTTGAAGATTTCTCTACTAAATATAGAAGAGATATATTCAACTTAATGAGAACTCTAGAAAAAGGCCAAAGTATAAATGAGTAAGGAGCAAGGAAAGAACAAGAGATCGGAGCAAAGAGAGGGAAACTTACAACCTCCCCCATTGTGAGTATTCTTATCCAATTTATATTTCATAGAAATCACCATGTTTTATGTCACGTAGATATAGGCTGATTAGTGTTTTAGGTTTTCTTTTTTAAGCTAGTTTATGCATGAGTTGCCTATATTGATGATCGTTTGATCTTGTTTATTATATTCCCATGCTTGCTTTAGAATCCATGCTAGGTTGAAGTGACTTAATTTGCTCATGGTTAATTTTTATTTTTTAAAAGAAAAGAGGTATATCCATAGATGTAGATTTTCACTATTAAAAGAAAAGAGACATATCATTTGTTTAGATCTAAAATTATTTCTTTGTAATCTTGTTTTGATTCACCATACCATGTAATTTTATGCGAATTCATGTAATCTTATCATGTTGATATGCTAAACTCGAGGGATTAATCTAGGGATTCACCCAAGACCTTTGGCTAAAGGAGGTTTGGTTGAATCCATGGACATCCTCCCTTTAAGAGAAGTATGGAGATGATGATGTGCATTCCATTGTATGATTGTGTGACTATTGGAATGAGAAAATTACATGATGAATTTTATGTTTCATATAAATATTAGAATAAATTCATGTGGGAATGTATTTGTAATTCTATGTGGTTAATTTGCAATCAATTGATGCTTCAAAATGACCAAATCTATAAATACTTTATTACACAACTTGTGGTTAATTGAGTTATCTTTTCAACGAAAAATAATCATCTCAATTGGACATCAGATAAGAAGTTATACCCAAAATATTGTCGAGTGCACAAAGCTGCTCAGTAACAGGGGTGTGGTCCTCCAAATGAACGCTGGCTAGGCCTATGGTTATCCGGAGGACCGCAAGCCACAAAAGTCCTTGGGTATGGTCCTCTGTAGGACCTCCAGAACCTGGGACACAATGGTTCTTCAAAGGACCACTACCCTGGGGTCCATGGTCTTCTAAAGGACCGTCGACTTCTCAACGGCCCTCTAAAGAATCACCAACTTGGAATCCAATTTTCGAAGGGTACACATTCAAATTAGAAGATTGGCTTAGAAATATGGCACTCCAGATTCTGTGCACATAAAATTCGTGCACAATGTTTGTGTAGGGGCTTGGGATCACTCACATCAGCATTGAAAAGCGATAATCACATATCCCAAAAAATGTAAATCACTTTTTAATGCTGATGTGAGTGTTCCCAGGCCCTTGCATACGCATTGTGCATGGATTTTGTGTGCACAAAAGCCGGGCATGAAATATGGTTTGTGTATAATTTAGTTAGCTTTCCAATTCAACAAGAATCATCTCAAACCAATATCAGATGAAGAAGTTATGACCAAAATACTAAACATTATGTAGAACCAAACTCCTAGGGCTTGGCGGTCCTCTGAAGGATCATTGACTTTAAAACCCATTTTGAATTGGTAAATGTTCAAATTTTAAGATTTTCCTAGAAACATGATTTGTAGATAATTGAGTTATCTTTTCAATGCAATATAAATCACTTCAGTACGACGTTCAATGAAGATGTTATGGTTGAAATACTAAGAATCATACAAAATTGTCATGCTTTAAAATGACTTGGAACTTTTGTGGCACTTACTTGATCCCTTGTGGTGGTCCCTAACCATGTGAGATTACCTAGAAATTATGCAAATATGTTCTCCAAAGTTCTTGCAAATTCAATTTGTGCGATATGTGATTCATTTGGGTGGTTTGTTGTGAGTCGAGTGAAGTGAGGAAATTGGGATTTCACAATGTATATGCAACTTAAGGCAACCAAAAATAGTGAAATTCTATGGATTGTTCAAGGGGAATTTCTTTTATGTAAATAATTACATTTTAAGCTTGATTAATCAATAAAATGAACCGAAACTCTAATGCTCTATCATTTCACATACCCAAACCTTAGCTCATGGAAATATAAAAATAATTGAGTGTTCTCCTTGATGAGTAGACCTAGATGCTATTTAATGACATCATGAGAATGGCTTTGATCCTTGGTTTCAGGTCACTTCAGTGGCACATTCCCAAGACCACCGGACACCACCCTTTATTCTTAAATTGAGATGACAAGATTAGTATGCAACTATACATATTACGAGCGGTTGGCGTGCCTAACACCTTCTCCAACCATAACCGAACCTCCAAAATACACCTTTATACTTTGGTTAGACCGTGTTTAGTTGTTTTTAGTGACTCCTCTAGGGAGTACCCTAAAAAGGTGTCAAACCACACCTCATTGACTGGTGTCAACTATAAACCCACATAGAACCATAGATGACATCCCTACATGCATTTAGGAGGATCCTCATTCATCCTGCACCCCTTCACCGAAGGGTCTAAATTGCTCGAGGTGGGGTGAAGTCGTCGCTCCCCCTCCCAATGCACTTACAAGCCTTAAATTTGGATGAATTTGTTAGTGCAAAGGTTGTAAATTCCATGAATTGTAAAATACATGTTTTGCATAGACTGGGACATGTGAGGGATCATGTTAGAGTCTAGGAGGTTCTTGGATCCAAGCTACATGAAGATCATCCTCATGCTCTAAGAAGTCTCCAAGAAGATCAAGTCGGGAACATGCGAACCATCTTGAAGGGTGTTCAATCCTAGGTCGAACTAGCAATTCTCTAGTTCTACAGTTTGAGCAAAAATTGCATAGATTATTGGCACTAGTTCAATGCTGGATCGAACCAAAAGTTGCCCAGTTCACGCTAATGGTAACCAAATTTTGAAAATCATAAAAATTGATGGTTGAGGATATTTGACCGTTGGTGAATGTTTCAAATCAATGGACAAGGTTTATTTTCGTCCACTATAAAAGATGATGAACTCATTAATGGTCTTTAATGCTCTTGTGCTAAACTTGAGAGATTCTTGAAAGACTTAGCTCTCCAACTTATTGCAGATCTCTTTTCATCTCTTATTGAGCCTAGATAGGAAAATCTACATTCTTAGACCATTATGTTACTTCCTCTACACCCTTGCTAAGGAAAATCTTTAGGAGAAAGTCATCAAGGGTTGTCTAAAGAGAAACCCTAGTGAAGATCATTGTGAGGAGGCAAGGCATACTTGCTCAAGGAGGAACAACCCACTGGTGAAGGCTCTATAAGCTTAAAGAGCCCACAAAGAATCATTAGGGACACCTTGCTCAACAAGGGGCAACCCCAACTTGTATGGAAAGCAAAACTAACCTCAAAAGGTAACACTTGCTTTGTTATTTTCATTCAATTATTTGAGACCCTAACAC
>JAOXJP010065658.1:0-15497 GCA_025762735.1 Platanus orientalis | reverse complement strand
AGTGGTGTTTCTCTTTCTTCTTTAAGTCTTATGTCTTGGCTTGAAATCCTTGTAGGGATTACTTGGACCATTGGGGAGGGATTACTCCAAAGGTATTTTTCTTTTTTTCTCCTTCTTTCTTGTTCTTGTTCTTCTTTTTCGTCCTCATTTTTTTCTTTCGCCATTTTCTCTCTTGTTCTTTATTATTGTCCATTTTTCTGGTTTCTTGAATTAAGTGTGTGTATCCTAAGTTTTTATATAATTTCATATAGTTAGAAATTTCAAAATAACCTGAAATTTGGTAAACATATTCCTCATATATGTCAAAATTAGCCCATAAAATTTCAAAATGTTCTGATGCACGATCAAGGATATTTTGATAATTTTGCATTTCTGTCTAAAAATTATATAATTGCTCCTTTATGTTTTTTTTCTCCGTATTTTCTTGTTTCAATTCTTTTAAACCCCTCTAATCAAGTTTTTTCTTTTATTTTCATTAAATCTTGATTACTTAAAGTTCAATTCTTGATTATTTAACCTTAGTCTTGTTTTCGCTACATATCTTGGATTTTATTGAGATTCTTGGTTTTCTACATCAATTTTGGTATCATCTCCATTGTATTACATTAATTTTGGTATCAAAGTCAAGTTATCAGTTAGCTCCAATCTAGCTAAGTCATTGGCATCATTGGTGGGTTATTTTTAATTCATTGGGAAACTATTACTTCAACTAGTCTCAACTCATTGGGTTCCTTTAGAGGTTAGAGGAGAAATTTTAAAAGACTATTTCAGCCAAGGTTTTAGAAAGAACCCTAAATCTTGAAATTTTGAAAAAAAGGGCTTAAACCTTGAAATTTTAGAAAGGACCCTAAAACCCTAAAAGTTATGAAATCCTTGACAATATGAGATGGTACTTCTAGTGAACAATGAGTTTGTTTTCCTTTTTAGGAAGTCAACTCAAATAGTGATTAGTGGCTGGGTTGATCAGAACCTTATTTCCAATATCAAATGCTTGCAAGAGGACATGGTTACATATAATTTGATCATTGGAGGATTTGAGCTCTCCAATATTGTTGATCCTTTCTTTTTACAAAACTCGAGGTCGATTTTTTTTTTAAAATGGGAGTTGATGCAAGCATTGGGGGCAAATGGGACCCACACATGGCCTTGGTGGGGTTCACATGAGAAGACACCTAGGACACATGATGGGAATTAATAAATTTTTTTGGCTGATTTTGCTCCCACAAGTGGCGCTTCTCCTTCTTCAAGTTTTATGCCTTGGCTTGAAATCTTTATAGGGATTACTTCGATCGTGGGGTAGAGATTACTCCAAAGATATTTATCTTCTCTTCTCTTTCTTTTTTGTTCTTCTTCTCCTTCGTTTTCTTTGTTTTCTTTCTTTTTCTTATTTTCTTCTTTTTCTCTCTTGTTCTTTACTGTTTTCCATTTTTCTGGTTTCTTGAATTAAGTGTATAGCCTAAGCATATAGGTAGAAATCTTGAAATAACCTGAAATTTGGTATACATACTCCTTATATACGTCAGAATCACCCTTATATATGTTAGAATCACCTTGTCAAATTTCAGAATTTTTTGACGCACGAATAGGGGTATTTTGGTAATTTCATGTTTCTTCATAGAAATTACAAAATTGCCCTTTTAGGTTTCTTTCTCATCTTTTATCCGTCTTTTCTTGTTTCAATTCTTCTTAACCCCTCTAATTAAGTTTCTTCTTCTATTTTCATTAAATCTTGATTACTTAAAACATGCTTAAAGTTCAATTATTGGTTCTTTAATCTTATTCTTGTTTCCGCTACATATCTTGGGTTTTATTAAGATTCTTGGATATCATTCTACATCATCTTTGGTATCAGATCTTGTGTGTTGCATCATTCTCCGTGGTGAGGATGTTCCCAATGGTTATCGAAAGGAAGAACTGGATCTTGCTAGAGACCACAAAGTACCAATGTGGTGAGGATGTCATAGCAAGTAATGGTGAAGATCCCACTAGGGAATACCTAAGTAAAGATGAATTGGGCCCGTATAGGGAAGTGGCAGTGGCATTTCAATGAATAGAACAGCAAGGTTTGGAGATGGAAGTAGAGGCTAAGTATGGTACCAAGGATTTGGACTGGAATAGGAATGTAGTAGAGAAAGCTGAGATAAGCATATGGCACGGGATCTCAAAAGTCTACAAGGATTTTCTGCCATGCATAACTCTTAAAGTGGGATATGTGGTTAGAGCAATTTTTTGAAAAGATGTCTGGTGTAGTGATTTAACACTAGCCGTGGCAATCCCTTCACTTTATTGTCTAAACCCAATCAAAGAAGCATTGGTGTAAGATTCTCTGGAAGTCACTAAAGGGATATTCTTGGAGTCCTCAATGCAGAAAGGATTTGAATGATTGAGAGATGGGATCGGTCTCAGCTCATCTCCTTAGGCTCAAAATAATACCTTCTGAAACTGAAGACAGCAGAGGGTGGACCAAAGAACCTAAAGGTGTGTTTTTGTTTAGATCATTCTTCTGGTCCCTTGTACATAGAGCTGAGGAACCTTTCCTGGGTAAATTCAAGTAAAAACCAGGCCCCCTCTAAAGTAAGCTTCTTTTTATGGCTTTCTCACCAGGTGAAACTACTATTTATTGGCCATCTGGTTGCAAGAGGCCACTCTATTTCTAACATGTGTCGCATGTGCCTCCATGAGGCCAGATCAGTCAAACCATTTCTTCATCCACTGCAATGTGGCAAGCACTAAGCAACACTTGATCTTTCTTTCTGAATCACTTTGCCTTGGCATGGGTGATGCCTCAATCTATAACAGAAATGATCAAAGCTTAATATCCAGAGCCCTCAGGAACCTTTATTATAAAAGGAAGAGCTATTTGGAGGATCTTGCCTTTGCAATGTGTTGGGGTCTGTGGATTGAACGAAATGCTGGAAACTTCAGAGAAGTTAGCATTGACCTTGCCAAACTTCCAAATAAAATTCTAGCTCTGTTGCACACTTTGGTCTCCCAACTGACTTTGTTTCAAGGAACTAGGTTCCATGATTTTGTTTTTGATTGGTACTCTACTGTTTTTGGTCTCACTTAGTTTTTGCTTTGTTCCATACAAATCTTGCATTCCTTGCTTTCTTTAATGGATTTCCCAATAGATAAATTTTCTCATTACTGATCTAATAATAGAGTGGAATGGCGGAACAGGATTCATGTAGCTGACCCCAAATAGTTAAGATAACGCTGCTGTTGTTGTTACTGATCTAAAAATAATAACAACAAGGTAACAATGATGATAATGATTTTCTCCTTGAGGTCTAATGGAACCATGAATCATGACTCTGTAGTCAGTTTGGTTAGCGCCTGGGATCCTTAAAAATGTTCTAATAGAGCCAACTATTCTCCACTAAATTAAAGTGGATTTTTTTTTATAAGGAAAGGTAAGTTTTATTGGAAAAAAAATCCCTGTATGAGAAGTACAATACCAAGCAGTTACAAAGAAAGAAGATGTCCGTTTTTACTAAAAACAGAAGTTTGTACAAGCTTGATTTCGAAAAGAGAAAAGAAACCACTTATGTTAGAATATGAAAATTGAGTTGCCTTTGGTAATCACCACAATCCTCTCCATACTACTTATTACATTGAAGGGAATCAGTTGAATGCCCATAAGCCCGTAACTAGTGTTATCAAACTACAAATCAAAAAACAACTTAATGATTTCAAGAAGAGAGATTGTATCCTCAACTACTGTAGACTTTGTTTATAGTGCTCAGTGTTGTTAAAGCATCGCCTAGGGGATGACTAGTTAATTGACTCGACTAGCCAAGAGGCCGAAGACCTTATAGGCTGCATGAAGAACAAGTCAGTCAATGTATACTAAGCAGTGGACTAGATCTTGCCCAAAGACTAGTCACTAGTTGATATCACCAATTGCCTAAGTGCAGTTTTTGTATTTTACATAAAACACCAGGAATCTGTTGTGTTAATCTATTTATATTTTAGTAAAGGTGGGACAAGTAAGTAATTTCGCCCCCAAGCCATTAACTTCCTTTTATTTATTTTTTTTGGATAATTAATCCATTAACTTTCAAATGATCCTTCCTTTTAGGCCCTAAAAAGCCTAAGATTATGTTGCATTGTCTTAAACTTTATATCTTATGGATGGTGAGCTTTATTACTTAATTTTAGCATTTTAAAACTTGTATTTGTAAACTTATAATAATAGTTCTCTCTCTCTCTCTCTCTCTCTCTCTCTCACACACACACACACACACACACACACATTATATATATATAGACATACATGTGTTAGTATACATTTATACACACTGCATTTGTATACATCTATATACACATATTGAGATTATAAATACAATTTACCTTTCACCTAGACCACGACTCGCATTAGGAGGCCAAAAAATCTAGGAGTCACCTGACCAACTTGTTTACACTGATAGTGCTGTAGCTTTTCAGTAAGTCAAAAAACTTAACGAACAAACCATCCCTTATCTCATGCTGTCCTCGTATATTTTCTTATGAATTTTGTTAAATAATTGCAAAATAATTATTCATTTGATTATTCGATATCTCAATTTTGTTTCACATTTTATAATTTATTAACCTTCAAATATAGAATTTGGATTTCTTAACATGGATGACATGTTCCCTTCAGAAGATTAAGAAAATAAGGAACACAAACAATAGCTCTATCCATGGTTACATAGCCTCGATGCATGCATTGTATGAGAACGAATGCAGTTAAATGCTTCATTATATTATTCAAATATCAATCATGCAACACAAATTCAATATCAAAAAAATTAGTGTCATACAAGATACACTTACTGTCTTGCATCTAGGAGCATCACCACCAGCAGTTAAGAATCTACGTTCATTCCACAAAAGCCTCCGATGATGATCCTGCTCTACCCCCTCAGTCTTATCCTCAGTTACATGCTGCCCTCTATAGGGGCAAGGCAACATTGTATTTGCGGCTTTCAGGGGAATGCAAATTCTGGCAATGTAGCTCTGGCAGAATGTCAGGAGTAACGAAATGAAACCCAGAACCATTAGCTCTGCAACAATTATTGACAAAAAAGGAAATAAGAAAATTGGTCATTGGTTTGTGGTCCCACAAGAACCCAAGAAATAAATAATTAATTGAAGAATAAAAATCAATGCAAGTAGGTAATCTTTTTCATTTTTCTTTTTTCCCTAGGTAGGTATTATCATTGAGAGACACAAGTTCTTACCAGCTTTAACCTTCTCAAGAGCTTCAAACAGAGCCATCTTGCGTCTTTCTGTAAACCACTGAAATCGAAAGATCATTAAGAACCAATAAATAGGTCAGAGAGAACCAGGTGCACAAAATTTTGAAACCTATACATGTACTTGAAATCTAGTGAAGCAATACCCAAAAACTACTGAAAAGAATTTTCAATCAAGAATCCAAATAATAGAAAAGAATAATTGAATATATATATATATGTAGCCCAAAAATTTCCAATAAATTTTCCACCACATATGAACCAGTTAGATAAGAACCCAAAACCAATTGAAACGATTTTGGATGAAATCAATTCCCAAACCAATTTTTTCCTGCTTAACTCTCCAACCCATTATCGCCTCCCCAACATACACACACACCCCACACCACCCACGTAAGAAGAGGACTAAAAATAACTTTTAATGAAAACATATCAGAAAATCAGTAAAAATAAATAAATAAGGATCAAAATTAAGGGGGGATAGAGAGAGGGGAGGGGCAGAGATTCATTCATTTCATGCTTATCACGAATACATCATTTATTCTAATGGATAAAAGATGAGATCAACCAAAAATTAAAATTAAATTTAGTCTTTCATCAACAAAAGAAAAGAAGAAGATAACTAAACTAACAACAAAAATACATCAAAAAAAAAAAAAAAAAATCCAATATCTTCCTCATTACAGCTCCAATTAATTCTTTCTTGCCAAGCTAACTAAAAATTAAAACCACGATTTCATTTTCACTATTTCGAAACATCCATCCCAATAAAATCAAAATGAGGGAAGAAACTGTTCCTCCTTAAAGTTCTAACCTTTCATTCTTTCTTTCCCAGATGAAAACAAACGCCGCGTCGTTTTTTAATAGATGAGGAAAAAATAAATATATGAAAGATCACAAAAAATTCAAAAACGAACATCTTTCACCTTAACTATCCGACCCTTTCATTTCCCCAATAGAATCCAATCTCTAAACCACCAAAATATAACGCTCATCTATTCTTTCCAAAATCCGCAGAGAAACCCAGAAGAAAATAATTCAAATTAAAAAAAAAAAAAAAAATCTACATCTTCATCCTTACCTTTCCAACCCTGTGAAGAACTTTCTCCAATACTATAGAAATTATAACAATAGTGGCACAAACTGTAGCAACAGCCCACGTAGGTGTCTGATCGAGCTCCCTTGAGTGGGATGATGATTCTCCTCCCGCCATTATTAAAATTTCGAACGAGTTTCGGAAGGAAATTAGGAAGAGAAACCAATCTCTTCAACAACGTCCCGTACTTTAGAGGGGTTCTTCAACAATGTCCGAAATAGCGGGCATTTGTTAAAGATTCTCCATTTAGAGAAGCTTGAGAACCATAGCCGAGGGAATTACAGAGATTTGGATAAACGCGGTTTCATGAGGCATGAAAAGAAAAGGAAAACCACTATTTTTTGTCGGAAAAGTGGTTTTGAGAAGCGATTTGAAGATTTCTTCGTAACGGTATACAACAACCGTCGGTGATAGTGATACCTTAGAGGAGGAATATTTATATATATTTATAAGCGAAATAGTGGTGAATGCATTTATTTTCGAATGGAGGAAAATGTTCTGTGATGAAAAGTTCTCTGTAGTGTTTATGGTGAATTATATGCTGAAATGTTTTGTGTTGGGGTTAAAAACGTCTAAAAAAGTGTTTAGTTGAAAAAATAGGTGGTCAAAAAGATACACTAGATTCAAAACACATTATGTGTTAAATAAAGGAACGCCTACAGAGGTCTGGGTCAACACAGACAATTGTTGAATCTGCAATTATTAATTTAATTAAAAGTTTTGAATTATTACTAAAATATATTAATAGGATTATTATTATATTTATAAGTGCTGGATGCATTTATTTTTTAATATGTAATTATTAAATTGACTAACAAATAAATTATTACAGGAAAACAATAGTTAACAGGAGTGTTAATAGGCATTTTGTTTGGAATGCGGTCCAAAGACTCAAAGAATAGCCACAAAAATAATAAGCAAATTGGGGGAATTCTTACGTGGAAATCGCATAAATATATTAATTAAATAAATTCACAATAAATTTGATGATCATTTGTCACATCCTCAGTGATCGGAGGATCCACACCATTCGATAAGCCACGTGCATTGACATCGTACAAAAATATCTCCACCATGCGATGATGGTTAGATCTAACATCTAAGTAAGTACCTGAATTTATATCTCACCTCTTATTCCATTCTCTTTTATTCAGTTTGGTAAAACGAGCGAAAAGGATTTGTTACACCCAAACTAGTAAGTTCCTCCATGTCCCCACACCACAAGCCAACACATATGGTTTTTTGAATTTGGGGCCTCTTTTAAATAAAGAGCAAATGTTCATTTTAACACTTTTTTTACCCCTAGAATTTGGTACGAACCCTTGATGAACGACCAAGCTTTCCACTGTATCAAGGCATATACAACAGTGTAGAAAAGTGAAAAGACCCTCCCACCGAAAAATAAGTGCAAATCACTTTTTCGGCGCTGATGTATCCACCCCTGATGCAGGGAGGACCTCAGTTGTTCATTAAGGGTCACATCAAATCTGAGACTCTTTTTTTAAGGTTTTAATCCCGTAAATCCCATTTTTATGGGTACCTATTTTGTTAATATGAATATTGTTTTTACAGTTTTAATCTTATATACTTCACCTCTTGTGTGTGTGGACAGACAATTGGGTGTAGCAGATCCTTTCCTTAAGAAATATAAGATTCCCTTGAATTCTTGAATCATGGTTTAGAGGATCCAGACATGGGATATTGCCTTAGCCATGTATTTAATTTTTACGTGGTAACAACTTGGATGGGCCCTCCCATTTTTAAAGATGAATCTGGTTTTGATGTAGTGGAAATTTCACCAGGTCATTTAAATTCACACCTCAGCCCATTCAGTACCGCAAACAAACAAACAAACAAACAATAAATAAATATATATATTTCAAAGAAGATAGCTCTGATTGAAAATAATATCCCAAGCATCATAGCGGATCTCCCACAGAAAAACATGCAGCTACCCTCTTGCACCATGCATTGGGTGACACATGGCAGAAAAGATGAAAGACACCCAATTCAGAGCACAAGATGTGGTGGTTTGCTTTTCTTCACCGTATGTCAACCAGTGTCTAGCACAATAGGGTTGCTCGTGCTTTTTCACAATAGGAAATCCGCTTTACCAAAACATGTGACATTATAAACCCATAGTATATATGTTATTATAAAATAAAATTACAAAGACAAACATTGAATCGACACTGCCCCCAAAGTCAATACCCTTTGGATCTCAATTATATAATGGCTTGCATCTCAAGATTTCAAGATCTAATCATTATCTTAAGGATCGGCTTAACAACCGATGGGAAGTATAAAGACATTTTAGTAAGTGAAAAGCACATCAACCTATAATCTTAGTCGTAAAATATTTGTGTGGGGAGTAAATTGTATTAATTAGTGACAAAAGGTATTCAAGGAAACCATAAATAAAAGGTAAGACTCATACACTCTATAGTTTATGTTTTATATATTGGTAAGTAAATCCATATAACTTAGGAGGCTAAGATCATCTATAGAACCCTAATCAATATGCCTAAAAAACGTGGACACAAGTGAATGCTAAGTTTTAAGTTTCGAAGGGGATGAGGCGCCCCACTAGGGTAGATGGCATGTATGACCTCTTCAAGGGAGAGGCTGGGATTTCAAATCCCATGGCTAACAATTTCACAACGAATTACATTGATGTGCGGATTATCAATTTGGCAGTAGGGCGGTGTGATCCTATTAAAAAAAAACACAAAAAGAGTTTTTTTAACTCTTATCTTGGGTGATGTTACAAAGATTCACAAGTGGGTCAGGCAAGTCTTGTATCATGCTCCAGCATGAGTTTTTAAAATGCAACCTTTTTTCATAATTTAACTTTTTTTCCGACTCGTGGCATAAATTAATCATACTGCCTAAGATGTGGGATCCATTTTTACCAAAAAAATAATAATAATGAAAAAAGTGTGGGATCCACACTTTATGAAATTATGGGCCACGCAGCAGAACTCAATCATTCGGTTTTGGCCTCGTTAATTTTGGTGTTTCAAACAGATCTTAGAGATGTGATTGAAAATAAGAAGGATTTTGTCGCCTCCCTTAATGAAACACTTGGTCAACTGGGTATCAGTGGGCGGACACATCAGCGACAAAAAGTGATAAGTGCCAGAACCACATCCTCTGCGTTGAGATTATGGTGCATCAAGAAGTACCAAGTCACAAGTGGGGTGGGCCCCCATGCAAAAAGTTTATGACCCCACCCCCTAGTGTCTTGGTATTCCTTGGCACACCGTAATCTTGGCGCAGAGGATATGGCTCCATAAGTGCCCCCAAAAAATGTAATAATCATTTTTCGGCGCTGATGTGTTTGTTACTTAACGCCCAGCAGACCAAGTGTTCGATAAAGGAGGCAGACAAAATAATCCTTTTTTATTTTTTTGGCAAGGATAAACAAAATCCTTCCAAAATTGAAAATGGGTTCAATGTATGAGATGAGATCAGATTGGGTATTTTTATTTTTTGGTAAATATATATATTCATTCACGTCTCACAAAAACGAGCTTGAAGACTCACCAATACTTCACGCTCTCGAATAGGCCTTTGGAACTTTAAGATAATGACTTTATCCATATATATATATATATATTTGTTGCTCATAGTTTGTCCAATTATGCAAGTTGCTTTCAAACAAAATATTCATGTATGAGAGTCCATGTTAATACGTTTAAACTTTAGCCCAGCAGCCCAATTTGAGTCCATGTCATTGTCACTTCACTCTTTTTCCATGTGATAAAGTTTACAACTCAATAGGCCTATGTGATGTGCCCCAGTGCCCGTTGTTGCAATGTGACACTATTTTTTTCGGGCAGAAATAAAGATTGTCATTAGAAGAACTTCCACAAAGTACATTCAGCCTCATTTCCTGTATTCATATAGGATTTAGATAATATTCCACAAAGTACATTCAGCCTCATTTCCTGTATTCATATAGGATTTAGATAATATGTGGGCCTCCTTATTTTCTGATTTATGAATTTTACACAGGTCAAGAGGGGTAAAATTGTTCAACATACTATGATATATAAAATATAGATGTCTGAGCAGCCGTGGACATACACTAGATGGATCATTTAAAATTTTTACAGCAGCATTGAGGGTGTTTGAGAAAAAAACTGAATTAAAAATATTACATTTGATACTGTTTACCCTATTTTTGAATTTAACATAGGGAAGAAAAACACATGGATCCCATTAATTTCAAATTTGATCACTGGTGAGACTACACGTAAAGCAACAAAGACGTGAAGATGAAGAGTCGGAATGAAGCTAGATTGTTGACAGATGTTTCTATCGTTATAGTTGGAAGGGATTCAAAAGTGGAAAGATGATTAGTCAAAGAACAAGAAATGAGGGGCACAATAAGCCTCAATATCACTTCCAGTGACGATGGGATTGGGAGCTCGAAGGAGATTTTCATAAATGTGGTAATAGCAACTAATAGAGTGGCAACATGAAGGAAACTATCATAAATGATAGAAATTATATAAATTGCACATGAGTAGAAGATGAGTGGATCTTCAACCAATCAATCAAATTTCTTATTTAGGGGTAGGAGTATTTTAACATATGCAATGTAGTCTAGTAGTAACTATAATTAGTAGTTTGTAGTCTGAAATTGTCCATATTATACTCAAATTGCTTATTATCAAGAGGAGTGCATCTGAGAAGGAGTAATGGCTCTAATCAAATCAAGTAATTAAGACATTTATCTTGTAATTTCTTATAATTATCAATTTGATTTTCATCTCTTTTTTTCTGAAGGCAAATCATCTTAATTGAGGCAATTACAAACTATTGTCTAATTAGTATACAGAAAGGAAAATCAAAAACCCACATCAATAGATATCTGAGACACAAAATGACATACGTTATTAGTCAAAATTTTAATATACACGTATTTTTGAAAGTTTTATAGAGCAGACCTTTGAGATCATCTAATCTCTATGTTTGTAACATGTAACCCATTTATAATTAGCAATTTAGCATGCAATAATTGTATGGTACAAGATTAGTTTGGGCATGATTTGATTTCAACATTCAAACAATCCATAAAAAATGTGATATACCTTATATCAAATTATACATATAATATTAAATATATACTTATATATAACATTTAAACATAATATGCATTATTTTCATTGTTTAACGGCTTTTTTGTTCAATATGCAAATTTGCTAACTATAGGGAAATGCTAACGCATAATTACTAAGGGCATGTTTGGTAGCCATACGTAATGTAATCATTTCATTTCAAATTCCCAAAGCATTTGTAGCCATAAGATGATGTTCAAAATGAACTCATTTAAATTTATACTAAACTGTTAACTAAATTAGAAATAAAATCATCTTAGGTTTTTTTAGGCCATGTTTGGCAGCCACCTATAAAATCATTTCGTTTCAAATTTCCAAGGCATTTGTAGCCACAAGGTGTTAGTTCAAAATGAACTCATTCAGATTTATACCTGATAACATATATCATTTCATTTTATAAAAAACCTAAGATGACTTCATTTCTAATTTTAGTTAACAAATCAGTACAAACCTGAATGAGTTCATTTTGAACCATCACTTTATGGCTACAAATGCTTTGGGAATTCAAAATGAAATGATAATATTATAAATGGCAAATAGGCCCTTATAAAATGAGATGATATAAGTTATCATTCATATTTTGGTGACAAATGAAAATTAGTCCCTTTACAATCAATATGAATCTAAATGAGTTCATTTTCAACCATCACATTATGGCTTCAAATGCCTCGGGAAATGAAATGATTTCATTACTGGTGGCTACCAAACTTGGCCTGACTAATTGACAATCCAAATTGATGACCAAGAAGGGAAATTTAGACATAGAATGAATTAGCCATAATAATACAAAATATGCTATACCAGACGCTAAACAACTAAATGTGTTTAACTATCATGTCAAATTGATTAAGCAACGAGACTTCAAGGGTGTTTTGTTAATTAAATAACCCAGCTATTAATCCAAGACACCTCCATAGCCTTGTCCTTGGTGTATTGTGTGAAGTTTGATTTATTGGGTTAGCACAAGGAATTCAACTCGAAATCTAACCTGGTCACAACCTGAAGAAAAACCCAAATATGAAAAATTTAAAGAGTTTTTTTATCCATTTTTATGAATAGGATTCGATCTGAACTGTATCAACATATGTATTTGGGTTTTAGGGTGTTTAGAGAGAGTTTCTGAAACTTATAAATCTTCTTTGGACGAGTTTTCTTCTAGATAGTAAAAGTTTTTTTTGTGGCTCTGTGGTTTTTCTCCAAACTGGGATTTTTCACGTAAATCTTGTGTTGTGCGTAATTTCTTTCTTCATTTTGTTTGTTGATTTTATTGTATCTCGTTTCTTCTGTGAAGAAGAACGTTAAACAATCCTAACACTTTGGTAATTCATAGCGTTAGCATTCCTTAAACTAATGGTTAAGATAATCAAATGGGGTTAATTTCTGCTCATATAGATCTCTTAGGTGGGAGCCATCAACAATTAAATCCAAATTTGAATTCGGTAGGAGTAGATATCAAGGATGGGAGCCCTTTGGTCAGTTTTGTCTTTTGTGCTAGAGTTGGCCCGTGTTATCAAATTGATTACAAGTTCAGATGAATCTTCTTGTAAATAATCACTAACATAAGTAAATAAAGGATTACATAAACAAAATGATTAAATAGAGTGGATTTACAAGATATGGCCGACCAACCCATTGATTTCTATTTTGGACATCTAGCATGGTTCTTTGATTGGGATGGATTCCACACTGAATTCATTGATTTCAACCATCTAATTGGTGGGTCAAATCATGATAGCAATGGATTGTGGCCAAAATATGGGTCCAATACAACAGTTTGAGCTGCACATTTATGTATTAGAAAGTGATTCAAAATGCAGACTTTTAAATATGAATGTTAGTCAGCTAATGCTGATTCTTTATGTGATTTATGGTCTGAATTTGCCATTTCAACCTTTCACATAGCAAAAAGCCTTTGTCAATGCAGGTTTCATATCTCCATTAATGATGGAGACAATTGAAAGCCAAAGGATATCATTATAAGAGCATGACTGAAATATCAATCTTTATTTATACAAATTAAGAGAGAAAACTCAAGCTCATTCCTCTCCCAAAAACACAAAAGCCAAATCATACCATAGAAAACTGTCTATAACCCTAACACATGATCTTTAACCCCTCCCCGCTTTTTGATGAATAATTGATTTTATTAGAAAAAAAAAAGGAAGATTACATATACATATCATAAAAGAAAAGGAAAAAAAATCAACTTTAAACACCAGAAGATAAAGAGGAAGAATAAAGACATGAAAGTCAGTCCTTGATAAGGTCATTAAGAGAGAAGTGATGAAACTCTAGAGAAGCCGAAGCTTATGATGCAACATAAAAAACAACAGATTCTGCAATCCCCATGTACTAATTCGAATTCCTATAAAATATTCTTCTATTCTGCTATGTCCATAAGCCCTAACAAACTTTGTGAAAAAAAGCCGTCCAATTTTTTTTTCCTAACAGGATCAAGAAACCAACCATGATCTTTTACCCTGTGTTTGGTTGTCACTTAGAATGAAATCATTCTATTTTGGTTTTCCATGGTATTTGAGTGCATAGGAGCCGAACGAAAGTGGATTGATTTCATTCATCACCAAAATATGAAGGATTACTTAAATCATTTCATTTTATAAAATACTTAGGATGACTTCATTCTTAATTTTAGTTAATAAGTCAATAATTCAGAATCTAAATGAGTTTATTTTCAACCCTAAACTTATGGCTTCAAATGCGTTAAAATTTTAAAATGAATTTATTTCATTACATGTGGCAACCAAACACACCCTAATAATTAAAATCCCCCCATTTCAACATGTTTTGAATTTCCTAAATATCCCCATCGCTAATTAATTAATTAATTTTTTTAATAAAATGACCAAACGATCTCTGCCCCTCTTTATTTGAAACATGGGAAGTCCTTTGGTTTTCTCTTGGTCCACAACCGACAATACACCCTAAAAGGTTGACCAACATCGGCTGCATCACAGAATGATAGAATATACACCGAAAGGCATCAGCCCAAAAAATGATGGCTGCTTATAGTAATCCTGAGGTGTCATACACTAATAGAAAAATAGCCACCATGCTTAAGTGTGGATTAAGTCAACCTAACAACACATATAAAAAAAATTCTTCACTTCTATGTTAATGTTTCCTTTCCCATCTTCTTATCCAATCTTATGATGAGTTGGTGGAAGCTTATGTGGACGTTACACACAAAAGACCACCCCATCATCAAAGTATTAAAATTCGGTACTGGATAAATTTCAGCCAAATTTTGGTCAATTTGGATTTCAGAATTTCACCCTATATTTATTGATAATAAAAATTAGAAGATATATACCTTACTATCATATATATTGCGTGTCTAATGTAATTATATACAATAAAATATGATATTTCTACTTATTTTATTTTATTGAGTATGGATTCATGTTTAATGGTTTGAGTAGTTTATTAAGGTCGGCTCTCAATCTAACGCCACTCTTCTCCTTTATCTGAGCTTGGGATCGGCAATGTTTGAAGATACAAACATTGACGGAATATAAATATTTGTAATCATCTAAGTAAAATATAATATTTTAATTTCGATTTGTTCTGGTTTGGGAATCCAATGTGAGCCAAATTTCAGCCATTTAAAACCATCTCATCATCATTAATAATAATCCATGATGGAATAAGTAAGACTATTTCATCCTTAAATAAAGACTCCCTAATGTAAAACTTTTACTAAAGTGGATGAATAACTATAATTTATAGCCAAAGGTTGGTAGCTGACGAGACCCCATAACAGACCAAGTATGTTTGGTAATTGATAAGTTTTTTTTTGGTTGGTAAAATTGGTTAATGACAAGTTGATCACCACAAAGTTACCTTTTTGACCGGAATGATTCATAGCCATCTGATATGAACGTGAATGGATAAAAAATGCTCAAATGCTAACCACTGCTCTGTCAGGCGGCTTGCACATCAGTGCTGAAAAGTGAAGATGCGTCCCCCAAAAAAGTGAAAATCACGCTTCAACACTGATGTGTCCACCCCTGACAA
>JAOXJP010065647.1:2946-15497 GCA_025762735.1 Platanus orientalis | reverse complement strand
TCCTTTTGGTGGATCCCCTAGATCTCCCCTCCCCTTTTGGATTGTGTGATGGAAAGGGTTCAAAAGAAGATGGTATGTTGGAAAAAATCTTAAATTTCTTTGGGTTGTAGAATCACTTCGATAATAGCGGCGATGTTCAATGTGACGGTTTACTATATGTCTTTATTCAAGATGCCTGGTAAGATTGATCATTTGTTGGAGAAGTGTCAAAGGGATTTTTTATGGGGGTGGTGGAAATGGGAAGAAGGATCACTTAGTCAAGTGATCAGAGGCTTGCAAGCCAAAAGTCATGGGTGATTTGGATATTGGTCATCTTAAAGGAAGGAATTTGGTTTTACTTAGGAAGTGGTTATAGCATTTCTCTATTGAGGGGTTGTACACTACATCCTACTCCATCTATGTCCTTGAGTTGGAAAAACATCATACGTTTATTCCTAATGTTCGTTTTGTATTAGGAGATGGGTGGTCCATCAAATTTTGCAAGGACCTTTGCTAGGGACACCAAAGCCTTTCATCCTCATTTCCCAGATTATTTCATATTTCAACTCAAAAGGAAGATTTGGTCTTTGATGTCGTTTCCAACTCTATAACGGGTCTTTCTTGGAATTTGACATTCTCTAGAGATCTTTTTGATTGGAAAGTGGATATGTTGACAAATCTATTCTCTAGTCTTAGAGATGTGTTTATATCTAATTTGGTTCCTGATAGAAGGATTTGAATCCTTGAGTCTTCAAGTAAATTTTCTTCCAAATTCTTTATGGCGCTTCTTCCCACCCATGGGTTGAATAATTCACGTGGACAGCAGTTCTTAAATTATATAAATACTATAGATATGCTTCATAGAAAAAGACCTTCCATGGCTTTATCTCCTCACTGAGTCACTAGTGTGTTCTTTGCAAAAGTGAATGTGAATCGGCAAAGCATATTTTCCTCCACTGTAGCTTCTCTAAAGATATTTGAAACAACTTCTTTTTGAGTTTTCTCCGTGTGTGAATTATGCTAGTGGAGTACATGGATTTTATTTGTGAATAGAGTGGTACGGGACTGGGCATCTATGGGAGGCTGCTCTGGGTATGTTTATTGCATGGGGCCATATGGGGTATATGGAAGGAAAGGAACTATAGAATTTTCTAAGGAAAAAGTAGAAGTTGAAATGAAGTCATTGAATCCATACTTAAGACATGGGAAGCTGACTCTTCATTACTAAGGAATTCAAAAGCTTTTCACTGTCAATATTTTTGAGAGACTGAATTACTACTCTCTCTCAATCCCCCATTTGTGAAAAAGGATGCTATGCATTGGAAGCCCCCACATGAGGGTGTACTAAAGCTCAACTTTGGTGGGTCCTTGAAAGTAAATCTGGGTCCAAAGGGGTTTGGTGTGTGGTAAGGGACTGCAATAGTAATTTAGTTTGATTTATTTGTGCGCCCGCCTTCGTGAGTTAAAAAGAATGGAGGTTTGGGGATGTATTGTGGAATTGGATCTGGCAGTGGTTATTGGTTGGGGATTGGGAAAGGGAGATGGCTCATGGAAATTGGCACGAATAAGGAATTGATACTTTTGTTGGGATCTCTTTTGTACATATTCCAAGGCAACGAAATGCTTTGGCTGATAAGATTGCCAATTGGGGGGTTAGGCTGACTTTCATTTTCATTGATAGTGTCATTCTTGATAGTTCTTTGTAGATGTTACGCTCCAACTGGGATCTACTTGGACTTCTACTCTGCACTATATGAACTGAAAAGAAAACAGAAGTGATCAAAAAGGGTGAAAAATACATCTGGCACAATGACTAACCTGGCCGTCTGCGATGATCACAAGAACATGAAACATCCCACCACTGTTCTCAACAATATCAATAGCAGTTTCAATTATCGGAGCAAAAGATGTCGGTCATGTAGCACACAGGAATAATCAAAGTCTCATTTAGAACACCAAGAAAAAAACTAAAGGAAACTTATGCTAGCAGAAAATTTTACACCAACCAGCTAATTGAATTTGTGGAACTAATTCTCTATAACGTGCCAGTGCTTCCTCGAAGCCATTACACTGCCTGTTGTCTGGATAAAAGCTGAATACATCCTTATCATGTGTTGATGCTGTAATACAAATGAAAATGTCAAATACTTTTTTCTCTCAGCTCCGATAGAATCAGATATTTATTTTTTGACTGAAATATATTAAGTTACTTTATGAAAATTCAGATAATATTTGGGATAAAAAAATCCATCATTTAAGTCATACAAAGTGCTGACCATCTCCAAATCCAAAACAGGGGATGAGGTCGTCCTCGTCATAATGTGAAAGTGTCTTTCCGATGATAGATATTGCTTGCTCATAGGGGTTCAGAGAATCTCCTAGGTGATGCAAGCTCCTACGGTTAAAAGATGTTGCACCAGTCCACTCATTGCTCTTTGTGAAATCAATACCAACAATGAGATTGGAAGATTCTAGACCAGCTAGGTCAAGAGCTTCTGACACCTAGGATGAAAAGGAAGAGACAGAAATTTATTGTAATGTAATAGTCAATGGAAACAATTGGTGGATTAACTAAATCTTGAAAACTATACAGATCACCAAGAATAACTATTAACCAAGGAAATATAGATATAGGAATACGAAATCATATATCATATTTGATAAATTTTACAAACACAGCCAATAACTAGCAAATGCTCTACTCTTTTTATATGCCCTTTCTTTTACCAATGTAAGCTCAGGAACAAATAAATATGGATACAAGATTAGACGTTTAAGCATATGAGTGATTTATAAGACCAAAAAATCAGAAAAATTAAAACCCAGAATGTTCCATTGTTTTGTTTTTTCTTATTACTTTCCCCTCATTGAAAGTTTTGAGTTCTCTGAATTCCACAATGTTCTAAATTTTCTTAAACTCAAGATTTAAGTGGTGCATAGCATTGTAATGTGTGCTGAACTATTTTAAATAATTTGGAAATGGATATCAAAAGTAGAATTTTACCTGTTCTAAAGAATTGTAGTTGTCTGTGATCCTTGTATACCTTGAAACGGTTGAAGAACCTGGAAGTGACGGATGGCCATACTTTGGTGAAGAATGTTGGTATCGTTTTGATTTGGACAGTTTGCCTCCCATGATCACTGTTCAACTTTCTGAATGTTGTACAGAATTTATAGCTTTAGTTGGAAAAGTAACAGAATTTATAGCTTTAGTTGGAAAAGTAGCAATATAACACTAAGCAACCTTCTGTTTACAGAAAAAAACTGCACATTGATCCGACTCGAATCATATTAGTTGTCTCCAGGAGCAAACCTTACAGAAAGAACATAAATCTTTTGAGATCATTTCCATTTCAAACAGCACATTTCAAATGGTGATTTTAGCTTTTTAGTTATTTATATTTTATTAGAAAGTGATGTGGATTTCTTTTCTTTTTTTATGCAACTTTCACACTATGATCCATGTTGCAACAGTTAGAAGAACAAGCCCTATAATCCTGTGTCAGGAAAGTAACTGACCCATGGACAGCCTTCACAATAAAAATTAAAATACTTTGGAGTATAATCAATGTATCAACAGGAATGATAGCTTACAAAGCTTGCGAAAATAATAATTAAAACTCAGAATATAATGCGGAAGCCTAGAAATAGTGAGAGAGAAGTATTTCCATACGAATGCATGAAGTCCAAAATCAATTTTTCTCCAGAAAACTCAAAGATATTCACATGAAGATGAAATAATTATGAAGTACCATTTCAATAGTAAAGTTACTACACTTGTTAAGTTGGTAAAGTCTGTGGAGAATGTACCACAGACCTGAGTTCAAAAACCTGTCTTCACCTCCAACAACCTACCAACCATCTTTGGGGAGGGGGATATTGCATGTCCATGCCTTGTTGTCAAATAGATCTCCACAGTACACACCTGTGTATACTGACTATTGATTGAAAATTCTACTACAGTCCTTCAAATTATGATTGAACAAATTATGTACAACAATAAAATCTTGTACGACAGTCATTCAAATTATGATTGAAGAAAGAGTCGGCTATCTTATGTACTACAATAAAAGCTCCAGATTTTTTATTATTTTTTTGAGAATTGGCAATTTTATTAAGAAACAAAAAAATATCTTTTCATCCAGTTAATTGATCACTTAAGCCATTTTAACCTGAAGTTCATACAAACCCACTGAAATGAGAAGAAAACAAATTAAAATTAGTTTATCAATAAATTGTACAAGAAACATCATAATTAATAGACAATCATCCAACAGATTATAGTCTAATCTGGCCAAAGCTATTACTTTAGATGTTTGAAATTCAATTATCACAAATGAAGCTTTTCAACCAATCTAACCTGAAATTTATATTAATCTACCAACTGAAACTAAGTTCCATCCAAATAGAACAACAGCTTCACACAAGAAAAGAAGTAACTGCTATAGGCATCAATAAAAATCCAAAAACCGCTCCATAATTTCATCAAATCCTTTGAAAGCCGAACAGAACTCCACCAACTAAAGCACAGGTAATAAACTAAAAAGCAAATATTTATACTACAATTAAAAACTCAGAAACCCATTATATAATCTATACCCCACGTCAAGAAGCATGAGTATCCAATTTCTAAACAGTACTTTGGTAAATACAGATGTACTTACTATAACACCTCGCTTTAATCTGTGCTGTTAGTGATAACTCTCCAGTGAGACAGATGATAATTTGAACTAAAATAAAGCTCCTCCTTATAGGCTGCTGTAGACTAATGGCATCCACCCAATAAAAAGATTCAGATTCAAGTGTTTCTGCAGACCTGGATGCAGAAACCAGGGAAATTCCATCATTGTTAAGATAATGCTTTAATTAAAAAAAAAAAAAAAACTAATGGTCTAGAGATACTGAAATAACAGCTTTACACATACAAAGAATCTACAATTCTCACCTCCAAATCCTGCCCAAGTTTATTTCTCATTCAAACTCCTATTTGGGTGGGGTGGATCATCAACTTAACGTTCTTTTTGATACTGAAACAGAGAAAATTGTCACTTCTAAAGCTTAAGATTTGTTACATGAAAATTAACGTTCTTTTTGATACTGAAACAGAGAAGGTTATCACTTCTAAAGCAAAAGATTGGTTAGATGAAACTGTGTGTGAGAGAGAGAGAAAGAGAGAGAGTGACACAGGATAAGGAATTAAGGAAAGTAGAAGAAGAAAACCCAAGAAAGTCTTCTTCGTGGAACTTTCCCAGAAGGGTACAAGAAGGTACTACTCCCGCGTTATTTAAAAATAATAATAACGCGTATAATCCAATGTTCATTCCGCTTTTAATCCAAGAATAGTTTCTGAGCATCGTTCAGTTATTTAAAAAAAAAAAAGGGTAAA
The DNA here is from genome assembly GCA_025762735.1 of Platanus orientalis. Taxonomy (NCBI): domain Eukaryota; kingdom Viridiplantae; phylum Streptophyta; class Magnoliopsida; order Proteales; family Platanaceae; genus Platanus; species Platanus orientalis. Next base: position 10,132 of record JAOXJP010065647.1, on the reverse strand, counting down.
AAAGTTTCCATGGCGGGCGAAGTGAGGAAGAGAAGAGGGCGGGATATGCAACTGCCAAAAAAGAGGGTCGTTGTCTTTGCCCGCGTCGCAGAGATAAGCTTCTTCCTCTGTAACGCGGTGGCCGATTGATGACACCACACGGAGGCAAGTTGTTTACTCTTCTTGGAAAGTTCATTGATAAAGACAACTGAAGATTCCTGCGTTTTTCGTCCCTAAATCCTTGGAAATTGCATGTCCTTTTAGCTTTTCTTGATATATATATATATATGCTTCACGCGTCATCTATAACCAGTTATGATGGAACTTCGGTATAGTTTCGCACAGAGATGGGATTCTTGCAAACGCGGGCAGTGCGAGCTCTATCTAAGCACTGGTGGGTATGTTCCTATTAACGTTCTCTTTAAATGTTTGAAGGACTCCAAGGATAAATAGCGACTGTGTATTGACTCAACTCTAGAACTTTAGATACTTTTCTCTTTTTTGTAATTTTATATGTGGGCAAAGGTCCACAATACTCCATTTATTTAATGGGTATGAATTCTCATAATGTTGTGTATAGATCCTTTGTTTGATATTTGATGGAGTTTGGAATGGTTTACTAAAATTCAAGTGAATTTGATTCTGATTAGCATTTATAATCCAAATAGAAGTAGTTCCACACTTGAAAATTCAAATCTTCCCCTGTTTAGGTGTAACCACTGATTCTGATTCCCGTTGGTTGTTAGAGTTGGAATTGGGAGAGAAATGAGTAATTCCAATGATACAAATAAAGGAAATCTGATGCAACCCAAATTAGATAATTCCCATGGGGATTGAGTTCTGAGTATCCCGACACAAAATTAACTTTTCTAGGTAGAGATCCATTTACTGTGAGATCAGGGTCAATAATTTCAGTCTCGTTAAACTACATCAATATCATAGGAACTGCTGAGACAAGTCTTAAGTCGAACTGACTTAAGATCTCACTCACTCAAATCTTTAGGTTGTTTTGACTATGTAGACAATGTTATTTTTTTTATTTTTTTATTTTTATGAATGACTCTGTATCATGTTGAAGCTACTGCATCAAATGTGGGGTTGCTATAGAAGACTCAAATTAGATCTTTGACTTAGTAAAGCCAACTCAGGCCAACTTCTGGGTCACCTTTCATTTTTTCATAATTAAATTGAGAAAAGACGCACCCTGTTCTTCATAATAGTGATGGCAAATCCCAACTCTTATTTATTTCACAAAAATATATGCAAGAAAGTTCAGATAACAATGCAAGCCATTTGATTACAGAATCAAGATAACACAAGCCGTCTCTATCACTTTTACTAAAAAATAGAAAGTACTGAAAAAGACCTTCCTTTATTTTTTATGAATAACTTCCTTTATTATAAAAGAGAAGGGGGAACGTACATAAAGGATACAACACGAGTCAATATGAAACTACAATATCATGATAGAAGAAGATAAAATAAAGAAGAATTAACCAACCAAATAAATAAAAAAGAATGTCAATCCCTAATGATATCATCGAGAGAGAAACCACTAAAATCTGATGTTGCAATTGCCCACAAGGCCACCTCAAGAGGATGCTTTTTACTCCTTCAAATACCCTTTAATTCCTCTCTTTCCAAATGCACTGCAAACACCATGAAGAATTCCCAGCCAACATTCCAGTTTTTATATACAAAGGCTACATAGCATTGGAGTCATTTAAACAGACAAATACTACTCTTAAGCTTTAGCGTATCACCAGGACAGCCTTGTGGTTATAGGATATGACAAATTGGGCATGACGATAAATCCTTTCCACAATCATAGCACATCTGCAAAAAGAAGAGGTAAATAGTTGTCAGAACCAAAATCTAGCAATATATATATATATAGTCTGTCAAGCAAAGAGGCTTATCAGCTTCAGTGCCTAAAAATTTATCTGATCTACAGTTCCTGATGCATCCTCAGTAAATATATTTGAGCATTATGTTTTTTAAGTTTTTCCCACAGGTTTTTAATAGTATTGCATGCACAAACCTTATACACATAAAGAAGCTCTTAAATATGAAACATTTGGATGTAGGGGAGGTTCTTTATGTTTTCTTTTTTCTTTTGAGATAGGCAAGCAGGTTAAAGTGAAGACTGGTCTTTGAACCCAGGTCTATGGTACGAAGTACGAACCACCAGACTTTACTAACTTAGCAAACTAGTAACAGGGAGTTTTCTCAAGCCTGGAATATTGCATGTAGCAGCATAAGTGGTGATCCCAAAAAAATTCCTTTTGTTTGCCACCTCAACCTCAACCTGATGGGGTAAGCTCCACTTCATTAGTTCACTGCCATGTAATAAAAAAAGAAAAAAGAGAACTGACTGCCACACCTTTTTGGTTTCCCTTTTCTCATATTTGAAAAGGAAAATTTTCAATGGAAGTTATTCAGATGAGCAGGACGGATGACACAAATGAGCCCAATTCAAAATCTCCTATTGGATGGATTGTCTGGATTGGCAATTACACGTCCATGTGGCTCGAAAGGGTGGCTGTCAAGAGAAGAAACCTAAACAACTCATGTAAAACCTTTTTCCTTGTATACGCACCTCATTGTCATGTGGAGGATATTCAGATTGAAGGGCAGAGGCACTGTGATGATATCCAGCACCTTGCTCAAAGCTACTCAATTGAGAGTAAGTCAAACTAGGATTTTCTGTAACGAAATTCCTCACTGGAGGAGGGACAGAAATACTACTCCCCAGACTCCCTCTCTTGCAGCTGCAAGAAATAAACAGAAACATGAAAATTTGTTGCTCCATGAAAAGTAAGTTCAGTCCCCAGCCACAAGTAAAAGTTGCATGCTAGAAACAATACCTCAGAAGATGGAGCTCTATTATTGCTTTGAATTGTGATGGTATTTCCATCAGGGCTGCCAGAGCAAACTCTTCTTCATTTTTGGTGGGTGAGGACGGGATGTTTCTTGACATGACCTCTGTAAAATTCACAAACTGCACAGAACATACACAATCACATAATGACTTTTGAGTAATATCTTGAATGAAAGTTGGTTTCATGGGTCATCTATGTTAAATTTATCACCTGAAAATTATCAAATGCTCGAGAAGGAATGTTATCATCGAACTGCTGCATCGTGTCCCAGGGCCCATCGCCAACACCAACCATAACAATTGACAATGGGTATTTACTATTGATAGAAGACACGAAACCATGAGAAGCAATTCTAGATGATCATATATGGTCTCAACCTTATACAGATTTGCATTATATATTTACCTTGCTTCGACTATTGCATCAATTGTAGCCTGCTCTTGTGGACTTTTCTGGCCATTTGGCGTGTTGATGCTTCGTGTTACCTTGAGACGTGAGGACAGTACAAGGATTATCATATTTTCAACAACTCACAATAAGAAAATCTTACAAGACAATTCCACTACCAAGAGAGCAATCATAATATTCACAAGTTGTCTAAAACGATCTCAAATTGCCAGCAAAAAGAACTTGAATATACTTGGACCTCTAACCTGCACTTTATGAATTGAAAAGCAAACAAATGTGATCAAAAGTGATGAAAAATATATCTGCCATTATGATTCACCTGGCCATCTGCGATGATCATAAGGAAATGATACAGCCCATCACTCTTAACCACAATATCAATAGTGGCTTTAATTATTGGAGCAAAGGATGTCGGTCCTGTAGCAAACAAGAATAATCAAAGTTTCATTTGGAACACCAAGAAAAAGTTAATGGTTAGTACCGAAGAAATAGAAAAAGTTAATGGAAACCTATGCTAGCAGAACAATTAACACCAACCAGCTAATTTAATTTGTGGAACAATTTTTCTGTAACATGCCAGTACTTCCTCGAAGCCTTTACATGGCCTATTTTGATTTAAGCTGAACACAGTCTGATCATTTGTTGATGCTGCAAGACAGATGAAAGTGATCATACTCTTTGCTCCAATAAATTCAGATATTTTTTGATCCATACATATTGAGCTACTTATTTTGAATGCAGATACTAAATGGAATGCAAAAGTCAGTTGTGTAAGTTATACTAAGCACTGACCATCTCCAAATCCAAAACAAGGGATAAAGCCGTCCTCATCATATTTTGAAAGCATTCTTCCAGCGGTAGATATTGCCTGTTCATAAGGGTTTGGAGTATCTCCCAGGTGATGCAAGCTCCTTTTGTTAAATGATTTTGCACCAGTCCATTCATTGCTCTTTGTGAAATCAATACCAATAATGAGATTGGAAGACTCTAGATTAGCTTGGATAAGGGCCTCTTCAACCTAGAATGAAAAGCAAGAGAAACATTTATTCTAATGCAAAATCTTCTTATTTGATAAAAGCTTATTAACACAACCAATAAACTAGCAAATGCTCTACTCTTTCTTTTAAGCCCTTTTCTTTTAGCAATATAAGCTTAGGGACAAATAAATATGGATACAAGAAAATAAGACGTGTAAGCATACGAGCAATTTACAGAAGCAAAAAATCAGATGGATTAACACCCTAGATATTATCTTTCTTCTTATTATTTACCCCTCGTTGAAAGTTTAACTGAATTTTCTGAATTTCACAATGTTCCAAATTTCTTGAACTCAAGACTTAAAGTGGTGAATAGCACTGTAAAGTGTGCCAAACTATTTTAAAAAAATGGAAACAGATATCAAAAAGTAGAATTTTACCTGTTCCAGTGAATGGTAGTTGTCTGCAATCTTGTCATACTTGGATGAGGAATGGTTGGACAGTTTTCCTCCCATGATCATTATTCAACTTTCTGAATGCTGTACAGATTTTGTAGCTTTAATTGGAAAAGTAGCAATATAACACTGATGAAACCTTCCGTTCACGGTAAAAACTGCACATTGATCCACCTCGAATTAAATTAGTTTTCTCCTGGTACAAACCTTACAGAAAGAACTTAATTCTTCTGTGATCATTTCCATTTCAAATGGTAATTTTAACTCTTTATTTTTTCTTATATATTTCATTAAATAGTGATCTGGAATTCTTTTTTAAATCGCAACTTACACACTAAGATCCTCATGTCATTACAGTTTAAAAAAGAGCCCCACATTCCTGTGTCAAGAAAGTTAACAGGCCCATGGATAGCCATAAAAAAGAGCAAGAAGAATACAGTGGAACATAACAAATGTCTCTACTAGAATGATAGCCTACAAAGGTTGCAAAAATGATAATCCATCGCAAAGGATCATGTGGAAACCTCAGAGAATACGAAAAAGGAGTCCTTCCATACGAAAGAATGGAGCCTAAAATCAATTGTTCTCAAGAAACTCCAAGATATTCACTTGAAGATGAAATAAACAGCAAAGTACCATTTCAGTAGTAAAAAGAGCAGAAAAAAAACACTCGTTAAGTTGGCAAAGTCTGTGGGGTTCTACCACAGACCTGGATTCAAAAACCTGTTTTCACCTCCAACAACTGCCCATCAACCATCTTTTCAAGCCCAAAATAACAGGGGGGAAAAAGGCCTCCCACAACCATATCCTATAAAGTCAATATTAACAAAATGTTGCATGTCTATGTCTATTGTCTAGTTTGCCAAACAGATCTCCAGTCACACTTCCAAAAATCCTCTCCTGCTGGCAGATTTATCTGCCGGTGCAGGAGACACACTTACCCCTCAAAAAGGTGAACATACAATCTTTTTGGGAGTACGTGTCCCATCCCCTGCTCTGGCAGATAAATCTGCCAGCAGGACAGGATCCCTAAGGAAAAGGATGTTCTGTCCAGGAAATCAGGGGCCGTCATATGGAATAAAATGCATATTTTATGTTAAAAAAATGCATCACCTGCCCATTTTATTCCATATGACGTCCCCCGGTGTCCTGGACACCAAATCCTGGACAGAACATCCTTTCACCTTGGGATATATGCTGAGTAAAAATTATACTACAGTCATGCAAGTTATGATTGAAGGAAGAGTAGACTATCTTATCAAACACAATAAAAGCTCCAGATTAAATATTATTTCCAGCCAATTAATCGATCACTTAAGCCATTTTGACATGGAAGTCCATACAAACCCACCAAAATGAGAAGAAATCAAATAAAAAAATTAGTTTATCAATAAATTGTACAAGAACCAACAAACTAATATACAGTCATCCAACAAGAAAATAAATAACTCAAACTAAAATTTCAAGCTCTTACAGGAAATCCAACAGACTATTGTCTAATCTAATCTGACTAAAGCTCTTCCTATAGATGTTTGAAATTCAGATCACAAATGAAGCAACCTGAAACCATCAACTGAAACCAAGATCCGACAAGGGCTTCACACATAAGAAGTAACTACCATAGGCATCAATAGAAATCCCAAACCTACTCCGTAATTTCATCAAACACCGTGAAAGCACATTTAAAATACTACAAACCATAGGCTAAACACTAGAATTAAGGTATCCTTCTATAGGTACTTACTAAAAGATATGCTTTAACCCCTGTGTATGTACTGAGACAGTCTCTGATTGATACTGGCGTGATATCACTCTACAGAAAATGATTCGAACTCGGATAAAGCTCACTATATACTGTTGTAGACCAACAGCACCGACCCAGATAAAATATTCAGATCCAATCGAGAATTCGTGCAGTGCGATGAAGCCGAAAAAGCGATTAAATAGATTACGAAAAGACCAAAAAAAAAAAAAAAAGAAAGAAATTTCCAGGGACTTGGGAAGAATCTGCTTGAATCTTCAATTTTTATAACAACGAACATTCCCAAAAAAAGATTAAAAGGCGATAAACCGCGTTTTGTGCACTATATGGAAGTTGCCTCATCCAAAACTGTTCAGTGATGTCGGTCGGTAACACAAAAGATGTGTTTTTTTCCTGAAATGGCGGGAAATGAAACGGCCGTAACGAACACTTCAAACATTTTGGCTAATTAATGCCCCCAAGAAAGAGGGCTTTGTTTTACCGCGTAAAAGAGGAAAAAAACTTCCTTTGTAGCGCGTAAGAGTTAGTGATCGACTACCCGGAAAGCTGGGGGATGGTGCAAGGCAAGTTCTTGGATTAAAGACAAAATGCAAGTTGTTTACTGTTCTGGGAAGGTTCGTTGACGAGACAACTGAAGATTCTAGCGGTGTTCGTCCCTAAATCCTTTGAACGTTCTTCTTTTTGGCTTTTTTTCGCAATTTATATAATATGATTCAGGCGCGA
>JAOXJP010065636.1:0-15497 GCA_025762735.1 Platanus orientalis | reverse complement strand
CACACACACACACACACACACACACACACACACACACACATATATATATATATATTGAAGTTAATTATTAAATAACGCCACCATCGCATTATAGTTTGGCATGGAAGTGCATACTTTCAAATTAAATAGGGTTGCACGCCTCAAGGTAACATGCTAGTTGCCTTGACGCACTAATTCCCCCTTTATTGTTATTTGTGAAGGAAATGAATGGTCCTAATGCTTAGATTATATATATATATATATATATTGCTTGTTCCATTCCTGCAGCTTGTTTTCTTTAAAATATGGAACTCACTCTGCCCTGCCAATCCTACCCATTCAAATCTTTGCAGAGTGCAATGCTGGGATCAAGGAATGGTTGGATTGAACTAGTACTCATCGAAGCAAAAGACCTCATTGCTGCAGATTTGAGGGGAACAAGTGATCCATATGTGAGGGTACTATATGGAGACATGAAGAAAAAAACAAAGGTCAGAGACATCTCATTATGATTGGAATAATTCTGTTTCATAACATGATTCATTGTGTGGTTCATACCTATTCATGAATTGCATGTTCTAGTCAATGGATCATCTATGTAGTTTCCCCAAGTTTTATAATCCGTATTTTTTTACTGTCCAGAAATACGGGTCAGCATTGTCCCTTTACATTCTTAAAGTGATGATTTTTTCAATCTAGGCTGTCCGAACTGACCCTCTGGGTTGACCATATGTCTGGCTCCCTAGTATTAGATTCTTCCTTGGGCTACCACCTAGATTTCCTTGTGTTAATAACTCCGTGTATCATTCAACTTTTTCTTGTTCCTTTTTTTTCTTTCTGATAATTGGATAACATGCCAATATGGGAAGAAGCTGAGGCAAGTGATTGGGAATCCTTTTGCCCAGGGTGGGTATCTTCTAACTATAAATGTGTATGTGTGTGTGTGATTTGGAGGGGGGGAGGGGGCTACTCTGTGTATATCTACGGTTCTTTTCAGGATATTTCACTATTCAATTTGATCTTAACGTAATCACTTCCAAACTTTGCCATGCTGTGCAGGTTATGTTTAAAACTCTGAATCCTCAATGGAAACAGACCTTAGAGTTCCCTGACAATGGTAATCCCCTTGTGTTGCAAGTGAAAGATCACAATGCTGTACTGCCCACATCAAGTATAGGCGATTGCATTGTAGAATACCAGAGATTGCCTCCAAACCAGATGGCTGACAAATGGATACCTCTCCAAGGGGTGAAAAAGGGAGAGATCCATATACAAATAACAAGAAAGGTTCCAGAACTGCAAAAGAAATCCAGTTCGGATTCTGATATTTCGGTCTTAAGTAAAGCACATCAAATGTCTGTCCAGGTATGATGAGTTGCATGTTTTGGGAACTCCTTTTGTATCTGTTAGTACCATTTCAAACTAAATTACAGTATTATAGTTCAGGAATGACAGATATTTCCCAAGTATTTGATGATTGAATTCTAAGATAATTCAGAACATTTTTTGTCCAAAAGCTAAAGATCTAGGTGTTATAAGCTACAGTATGTAAAAAATGGCAGTGTGTAAAAAATAAAAGTTTATAAATGGCAAGACCATGAAACTGTTGTAGACATGGGAGTTGATCAATTATTCTGTGGGTTCGCACTAAGGATATTTCCCTCTCCATCAAATTAGCCATTCTGAATCTTTGATTACTATAATCTTTTGATAGTCCATTTTTTTTTTTTAAATGCATAGATATAGTGAATGATCCCCTCCTCCACAACTACACTCAAAATTAAGTAAATAAATAATTAGAAAAGTCTGTAGAATGGATGTTTACAATAATCCAATTTTGGGGGGATGCCGATATTTGGCATTGGAGGAGTGGGCCCATACCATTCTCATACATGTGAGGTTTACATTATTGCTGTTTGTTGACCATATTTCTGGTTTGTAAGTCTATTTATCATCAAGTTATTTAATATTTGTCACTAGTATGATACTTTGTTATTGCGATCTTTAATCGCTTGCTTCTGCACCTAATGCATTTTTTTTTTTTAAATTGATGATCAACAGATGAAACAAACTGTGACAAAGTTTCAATCTTTAATTGAGGATGGGGATCTTGAAGGGCTATCGCTGGCTTTGAATGATATAGAAAGCCTAGAAGATGCGCAGGAGGAGTACATGTTGCAGCTTGAGACTGAGAACAACCTGATGCTCAACAAGATAACTGAGATTGGTCAGGAACTCTATAAATCTTCACCTTCCTCTAGCAGGAAAAATAATGATAATTGATATCTTTTCTCAGAATTTTGTACCTAATAGTTATTTGTATCCTGCGATGAAAATTGGCTGACAGGCAGCCTTTGTTGATAGGAAGAACAAGATCTTTAAATGTGAAGTGTTCTTTCTGGTTATCCCCTGCATGTGGATATCATGGTTTCTTGATAGGATGGCTTTAAATGTCGTTGACAGATTGTGTATAGGAATATGGATAAATGATTCTGGCACCTGGGTTTAAACAGTACACTGTTGTAGGAGTATGGAGAGCCTTTGCAAGAAGTTTTCATTTTATTTTAGTTGAAAAAGACAAATAAAAAAGGGGTTCCTTGTCCAATACAATTATTTTCTTTGTCCAAGGAGGATGGAAATTTCGTTCTCCCACTGGTGTTGACAAGCTTGGATTCGCTACTCTATGAGATAACTAATAACTTTCAAAGGAGCCTGCTGTTTGCTTAAAAGCATTGATCTACCTGGTCGTCACCTTGGGAATGTTCATTTGTGGAATACTCCTAGGATGGGCCATGGACAAGGAAAGTCATACCAATTGGGTGATCATAACCGTATGACCAGGAACTGAACTTTAAAAACTTCATTTTTTTTTTCTGTTAAGACGGGAGTAAATTATGATGAGGAAGGGGGAGGGTTACACTTACAGAAAGCTAAGTCCTTTGAGATGGCACTCTGAAACTTGAACAACTTGAGAAAAAGCTCGAGGTTACAACCATCAGATTTGCTTGTTTTTGCTCGCGTTTAGATGGATGATCTGGACTGGTCAGTCCAGGTTGATTAGCTATTGTGCCGGGCCAGCTGTACAGCAGTTCATAGTCTTTAACTACGTAGCAATTTCACCCAAAAATAAAAAAAACTACGTAGCAAGGGAATGACTGAATGACATGGAATGGAGGGGATGTTAACATTCATTTGTCCCACCTGGCAGATCTGTTTAGTCAATTACTCGCCAGATCTGATGATTGTAACGATCTGAACTATAATTAGTTTCTATACCATTTGTCATAGCCGCCCAAAAAAATGCAATCAAGTGATGGTTAAGATTACCCAATTAGGTGTACTTTTTTGGCCAGAAGATGTCTACTAGGTGGTCATTGAATGGTTTATAAGTGATCTATCTCCGTCTGGAATTTTTTTCTCTCATGACCAAGCATGCAGAGTACTAGCCTTCCTGTAAAGTTGTAGAAGTTAGGTTTATGCGAAAGCAACAAAAGTTAAAAGGTGGCGAAGAAGAAACCCCCAACGGGGTTTTTTTTTTATTTATCAAGAGAACAAACTCCTTAGTTAGATCTGGGCATTGCTCTTCAACCGTTGTTGGATTACTCAGGCATTGAAAATATTAGAGAGGTTGAATGCATTCCAAAGTCTCTCCAACTCTATTCCTGTCCCCAAAAGAAATGAATGACTTCAACGGCATTAAGTTGAGCAACACTTCCACCACCACCACCATGTCTTTACCCACTGCCCAATGACGGCAACACAACCTCTCAGGAATGAAAGCTTTGTGGGTCAGCCCAGACCTTGGGATTGTAGTTCATGGCGTAGAAATATTAGTAAGCACACTGGAAAAAAAAATTCCCAATTTAGCTACCATTGTGGCTCATACCCAAAAGAATCATATTTGTGAAAGACCAACCCAATTGCATGTACATAATAGTTTGATTAATTGCATTATTTCAGTTCAAACTATCACTAAGTTCAAAGAAATGATCATCTGAGTCAACACATAGGGGAACTTGCATAAATGAACCTTGTATTGGTCAGCATCTCTTGTTTAACAGATGTTGACCAACTCAAATCCGACTTTGGTGTCTAGTCAAATCATAGCAAGCTCCATCTGCCAAAATAAAAACTAAGAAACAAGAAATCTCTGCAGACACGGGTATTCAGAGGATCTATTTTCATTTCATTTCCTTCTTGCATTATCATTTCTGACATAGAATGACTACAGAATATCTAATTAGAAAAATTCTACCTGTTGACAGACTTAATTGTTCAAAATAATCCAGAATATGATCAATAACAAAACTGAAATTGAAGAGGCCAGATTGCTAAGTTGGTTAAGTATGGAGGCATTTATGCCACAGACATGGGTTCAAAACCTGTCTTCACCTACTAATAAGTTAACCACTAACGTTTACCTATAATAATGATAATAATAAGAAACTGAAATTTAATTATACTTTATTACTATTTTAATCTCTGTACAAAAATCAAAATAACAATGATACCAGCCCTCGTACAGCCAGCAAAGTTTATTTTATTGTACAAAGAGCTACTGCAATTCAACAAGAGGTATTTCTTGTGCTATGCTCATCGAGCCAAGATATGATATCATCAAGAACTCGAAATACCATCTCATCTGGTTCACCTTCGAGTAGAGAATGATAAGCATTCTGATAAAGGCAGAGCTTCTTGTCTGAACTCCTTGCCTTGTCATACAAAGCCTTGCTCACTGATGGATCAGTTACAACATCCGCCTCTCCATGCAAGATTAGTAGTGGCAGAGAAACCTGTGAAGTACCAAACCAGCTAAGTTGAGCCATATCAAGCGAAGGGTTTAAATCTCATCATGCAAAGCTGACATACAGGCTACAATACATATTACGTTTCTAAATGTCAATTTTCCAGATTCTACAAAAACACATCAGTACGGAAATATCTAAAGTTCATGCATGGCACCAAAATCGTGGGGAACATCTGAAATTGAGGGCGGGCCTAGGCGCATCGGTAAGGTTGCTCCATTGTGACCTGGGCGTCATGGGTTTGAGTCATGGAAACAGCCTCTTTGCTTGCAGGGGTAAGGCTGCATACATCTGACCCTCCCCAGACCCCACAGTGGCGGGAGCCTCGTGCACTGGGACTGCCCTTTTTATACATGTAGCTTAAGCCAGCTACAATCTCTTGGACATGGTACTCAATGGAACACTATGATTCGTTGTGTGCCAATGCATCTTTATATGTGCACCATGTCTGCATGACATAGTGAAAATTTAGGCCATCATCACATAATGACTTAGTTGCAGGAGGGTGACATCAGATAGTTTTGACAACCCAGCAGTCCAACTTTCAATACCAAAAGCCCATGGTTATTTAGGACCAATTTTCTGCATCTTAAAATGGGAATTGAAGAAAAAAAAAACGGAGAGGGGGAAGGAACCAGTATGTTCCCCTTAATGGCAATAAATTTCCAAAAGGTGAAACAAAAAGTGAACCATTTCAGAGTGAGTTGTGCAGAAACAGAAGTATAGACTCCATGCTTGAGGAAGGAAAGAAACCGAACATAAAGCCAAGGAGTTCAAAACCTTAACCAACCACTACATTTTCCTAAAAGAGAGGCTCATCCCAACATAACTAGACATGTTGGTTTCGACGGTATTATTCTTTCTTGGTGGAGAAAAGGAAGCCCCTTAGACTAGAACATCAATCACCATGGTCTGCTAAAACACTATGCTCATAGTCCTGAGGACCAAGGGAAAAGAAAAGTAGGTAAAACTCATAGAGGCCTTCGAAAACAAGGAAAGAACATAAGATAAAGTTCATCAAGGTCCATCAAATGCAAACCAACAAGAGGAACCACTGAAGTAGTTTTGAGGCTATAGCACAATCCAAATCCATTAAGAGAATGGCCATACACCCTGAACCTTATCCGCCTCAACATTATGTTGAAGCACACTCAAACAAACCAATTTTGCATCCGTTTTTATTTCAATTAGCCATTGCAGCACTGCCCAACATCTGCTAATGGTTCATGAAGCTGTGCTCAAAGCCTCAAATACAAGATGAGAATCCCCATGAATTCCTATAGACATTTAGCAATATCCTCAGCTGGTAAATGTCATAACCATGTTTAAAGGCCAAAAGTTCTACAGTAGCACTAGCCAACAATGGTAAGAATATCAATAATCGTAACATTGATTTCTGATAGGTGCTATGATCTAGGGCAGAGGAAATAATACCAAAAGTAATTCAACTTCTCATACCATGAGGTAGGCTAGGGAAATTTTGAATTTCAGAGGAAAGAGCAGATTTTATAGCTTAATTTCAACAATTTATTTTGAAGCAGGGGCCACGACAAGAATTGAAAATTCGAAGCATTTGCTTTTGAAAGAATTTGACTAATTGTGCCACAATTGAACATTTCTCTCCAGTTCCTACATAGACAATACAATGTCTATGTTGACGTATATTAATTTGGGTATCTCCTAACACCTTAAGGTTTTGGGAGAGTTGGTTAGTTTACTGTCAATATGGTATTAGAGCAAGTTTGGTCATGAGTTCAAATCCCGATGGAAGTATTTTTCTAGATGTAGTGTTGTGTGTGTGTGTGTATGCGTTGTGTGGACCTGTAAGGTTCTAGGAGGATTGGTCAATTTACTATTAACAGTCACATCCCAAGTTCATTTAATTTTGACTATATATGGTATTGTTCAAGGGTTTGAACTTTGAAGAGCTAGATCAATTGATGGTGCTAGTGTGAGATTGAGGGAACATAAGCATTTTAATGGAATGTTAAAGGGACAAACTTTTTGTTAAAAATATAGAGAACAATATCTGATTTTAAGGCAAAAGGTTGATTGTAATAGAGGGCTATAATGTTAGCGTTATGATTTAGCTAGGGGTCAAGGTTTAAGCGATTAATAGATAAGGCATATGAGTTGAAATTTAAACATAAATAAGGGCTAGGATTTTCTAGGCTAATAGAAATAAGGGTTTATCGGAATTGAATGGACTGTAAAATATGGGAGAGATGGTCAGTTAAAGGGTTACAGATGTTGTTTGCGCTATAAAAGTAATGCCAAGATAAATTGCTAAAATCAAGCCACGTGGCGATATAATAAATGGAATATGATACGGCTCTGTAATTAAGTTGCGTATTTTTTAAACAATTTGAATTTGAAAAGATAACTGGTTCCATAAGTGGATATTATCAAGAGAAATCTTTGAAAAATTGTTACAAGACAGATGGTTTATTTCCTTTAGAAGATTTCGAAAGAATTGGTTACTAAATGAATTGTCAAACCATCTTCTATGAAGACAGTTATCAAAATAGGTTGAATACTTCCATTGAAAGATTTTGAAAGAATTAATTACTAGATCAGGTTTCAAACAGTAGTCTATGAAAGAAATAATAGGACAAAAGGTAGACATCTAGAAGAAGTCTATAACTAATTCTGAGCATTATAAAAAAGAGATGGAGACCCAAAATCGAGAAATCTAGACAATCATCAACAACTCAGACACTTAAACAAATTTCATACATTTGTTACTTATACTTTCAATCCTTGTAGTCAGACTTAATTTCGTTTCAATAATCCTTCAGAATTTTAGTATTCATTAGATCAACATTTCATGTTTGTAACCATGAACTTTGTTCAATGGATCAAATATTGTTTCATGTTATTGTGTTAACTCTACAACTACGTTTATTGCATGATTGGGCTTCATCCCAAAATAAGTTCTTCCTTTTAATTCATTATCTTCATTAGTTATTGTTACTCTTAGTGTTATTTAGGCAAAAAATTGAAGTCCTTGTTTTTATAAGGCAAAAATAACCCATAGAGGGAAGAATCCCCCTTATAATCGCCTGATAGTAAGGGGCGGCCAAACAAATCTCCTGAAAACGAAATCTTCCAAGTTCTTTTGAACATTTATTCTGTATTAGCACTTAAGAGTCGTAAGAATAAGCCTTATTTTTAGCTTGTCTCTACACATTGTGCCCACATGGCACTGGCACACCTGAACACGTAGCAAACCAGAAATTTTGGGTTAACACCTGCTTTTTGGTACACTTGGTGGGACCTGCCGATGACACCTAAGAGTAGATTTGAGGACCAAAACTAGAATATTAGTCTTGATCAAAATAGTGAATTAAAATCAGCAAAATCACCCAAAACTGTCCTAGGAGCAAGCGGACATTCCAAGGGAAGAAGCCTCTACTTCTCACCATGTCACAATTAAGTCCTTAACGAATTCCATTGACGGTCTTAATGCCATAATATATCAAATGCATGCCAATCTAGCTAATAGAATTGAGGCATTATTTGAAAGAAGTAATGGGAGGCAACCACAATCTCTTATTTAGCATGAAAAAGAGAATGGTCAAAGACCTCAGCCATTCTTTATTAAAATAAATGACATTTTTTATAACGGCAATGAGATTGCCAAAAACATAAGGAGTGGTCGTAATAATGTCCATAACGGTCAAAATGCAAGACCATTTGTTCCTCACAACAGAACTCCTCTATAACACATCAATGGAAGGAATCACAGAGGAATTCCACCAAATTTTCAACAAGTCAAGAAATTTAGAGGACAACCTCCCCCACCACCTTATAATGAAGGATTCAGAAACAGTTTTATCAAAATCCTCCATAAGGGGGGCATTATCAGCAGAGACCGGTGGAAGAATGGAAGATCTACCAAGTTTTGGTAATGGTCATCATCCACCAGACAGAAATAAACAGTCGGTGGATAGGTAATATCTTGTTAATATAGTAAACAAAGTTATGAACAAAACATCTCATTGCAAGATGTCTAGGTCCATGTATCATAAACCCTATCCAGAATGGATAGATTAATTAATTGAAATGCTAAGAGGCAATAAGGTCCCTGAATTTACTGTTTTCAGGAGCAAACGATCAATCTATGGTAGAACACATATGTCGGTTCACCATGCAGTGCGAGGAAGCCTCTACTAACGACTATCTCAAACTTAGATTGTTTGGAAATTCTTTAACCAGCATAGCATTTTCCTATTATAGACATTTACCTACTAATTTTGTATATTGGTGGAAGAGAATGGAAGAACACTTTCATTCGCAGTTCTTCCGCACAGAACAGGAGGTATATATGGCAGATTTGTCAAGACTTCGACACCTGCTAGGAGAGTTAGCAAAAAGGTATTTTGCACGATCTAAGCAAGTAAGAAACACATATGCGGTAGCTTTGCCAGAGCCGGAGTTCGTTAAGTTAGACTTGAATGGCCTGGAAATTGAATTATGGAAAAAACTTGAGGGAATGGAATTCGAAGACCTATTCGAACTCTGTACCAGGGCTACCAGGTATGAATGGTTGTTAAGAGAAGAAAACTATAGACATACCTCTTCCTCCAGGACTTACTACATCGATCCAAATTATGAGATTGATATTGCTGAAATAATATCAAAGAAGCCATGTGTGTGTCTGGCTCTATAGAGAAAATCTACCGGAGGAAATGCCTCTGAGGCCAAATGGACCTCATATGATTTAGGGAGGCATTATTCATTTGACAAAACAAATGCATGGGTGATTTTTTACCATTTATTGATGGTCGAATTCATCAAATTAGCCGAATGACACAAAATTCCATCGGCTAAAGAACTAAAAAGATTTGAATACTATAAGTGGCATGGGTTACGCACCCACTCAACAGTAAACTATATAGTGTTCAGAAACATCATACAGGATAATATTGACGAAGGATCATTGAAGTTTCTTGAGAAGAATAACGAGGAAATGGAGGTAGATGTAGACCTTTTCTCCTCAGCAATGCCACTAAACATGGTAGAACTCGGTATTGAAAAGAAACCAAAAAACACGGCCCTAAAAGCAAAGGTAAAGAAAAGATTGAGATGTATACATCTTCGTGAGTTGCTTTAACCGCTTGAATCCTTTTTTAACAGGTAGTTAAGGTTCTACCAGGTTTCTATCTAGACCTAACATCTCATGATAATCCCAGGAAAAACAATCAGTAAATTCCTTTGACAGCTTAAGTTGTACTTGGTAACACTCCCAAAGAGTGATTCTCATATTCTCAGCTCTCAAGATTCTAAAAAAAGTGAAAAATCTGTTTGGTAACTTCAGATTATCTCCCCGGGTTGCACTCCCAAAACATGGTTGAGAGTAATTTTTTAAGAACTAAAAAAAAGTCACTTCAACCATTCTTGTTCCCATTTTTCGCTCTCGCTCTTGATTTTTTAGGAAAAGACCCCCGATGCTCACATGACGACGCACAACAAGTATGCCCTTCTTCTTCTTCCTCCTCCTTCATCTTCTCTAGTTTCTTTTTTTTGGATTTTATTCCCAAAACCTGTTAAAAGGAAAAATGAAACTAAAGCCCGACCCTCGCATGACAAGTATCATGCACCTCCTCCTCCTCCTACTTCTCTCTCTCTCTGCCTCTTTTTTTGTGCTGAAACACGATCTCCCATTATAAGTGACATGATTGTGTTTTGGTTCTTCTACTTCTTTTTTCTTCTTCTTCTATCTCTTATACTAGATCCCACTTTCCTCTGTTGAAACACAATCTCTTCTTCTTTCTATTTGCTGAAATATGATCTCGTTAACGCCATCCAAAAACTGCATGTCAGAGCTGCATTTTTTTTTAATATAGAGTAGGGTTTTTGGCTTCCTCCATCACGTTTACCCCCTTTTGAGATTCATCTGCTAGTCAATCGGCTTTCGTAGGTCTTCAAGCTTAAATTCGGAACACCTGATCATATTATTGTTTTCAATTTTATGTTTAGGTCTTTCGTTCAATGTTTAGATCCCATTTTTTTCATCTTAATCGATCTTGGTTTCGGTTTTCCAATCCATTTCAATCACCCCTAATGTTGATTTATATGTTAATACTTGATTTTCTAATTTTATTTATGACCTGCAACAGATTTCGTTGATTATCTATTAAAATTTTGGTTTGGATTAGTGGACTTCAACTCAATTTACTCTGATGGAGTGGTTACCTCTATCTCTGACCTCTTCCTTCTTCTTCTTGTTAGTTGCATTTTTTTCTCGATTTAGATCATGTTGTTTGTGTTTTATATGGTTTATGTGACAACCATATTGATACAAGCTGGTATTTATTTTGATTGATTTAGGGTTTATAGATTAATGTTTGTAAACGGAGGAATTTAAAGTGAATCATTGGCATACCATAAGATAAGTGTTGTTAAACCTCTCAATTGTGCATTGTTAAGAAGTTTCCATCATTTATGAATCTTGATGCATTTTTTATTTGTTATTTTTTCTTATTTTCCAAACATCTCTTGTATATATATATATATATATTCCCCCTCCATTTTTGTCTTTGCTCATGCGTCTTCTTTAATAGCATCTAAACTGGATTTCATACTTTTGACTAGTTTCTTCAATGCAAGAATACTTTGGACAGTATGGGAAGGTTCTAAAGGTGTCTATTTCTTGGACAGTTGGGGGTGTTATTCAGCATTCCATGAACAACACTTGTAGTGTGTGAGTTTAATAGTTGTCACCACATTAAGATTTAACTTATTTTAGGTGGTGTAATTCTCATTGCTACTACCTTTTTGTCAACTATCTCAACTTGTTTAGAATAGTGTCAATTGTCTGTGTTTTTTTCTCCTCCCTACCATATCGATTCATTGATTGTGTAACATCTAAATCATGCTTTCAAGTATTATGTTATTGCCAAGAAATTAATAAATTGATTGTTTTTTAATCAATGGTGTCGTCTAAGTTTTGTGGTTAACTGCAAGCACACTCATTATTGACTACATTTTGTCTTAAAGAACTTCCTAGTACCTAGTATTCATGTTCCATTTGTGTGAGAAGTGGATGTAGATAGGGTTTGTCTTGGTAATTGGTGTAATTATATGTATCTTCATATGTTAATAATTATTTTAGGCAATGAAATTCGATGCAAGATTTTAGATGTTAATTTTAAAATGATATTGATAGGAACCTTGATATTTACTTATATTAGGTATATTTTGGTCAATAAAAAGAATTAATTCTTCACAAGTGATTACCAAACAAGAATCACTTCCAAAAAATCAGGAGAATGCATTTTGTAGTGGTCATTACCAAAACACTTTTTTGATTATGAAATTCATTCCAAAGAATGCATTCTTGGTGAAATCAAAAATCAAGAATTGGGAACTGAAATCCTAGGATGTTACCAAACGAGGCCTTAACCAACTCGGTCTTCCTTTCTGCATCCAACAAACTACTGCTGAATGTAGGCCGAGGATCTTCCGTCGTTTCTAGATTAACTTCTTCTAAAGGATCTTAAACCTTAGCTCTAACGCCATCCATTTTTGTTGAACCGGCCTCTAAGTCCTCTGGCTTAAGAAAAGTATTATTGAAATTGATATTTCCGTCTTCCACAACAAATTCCGTGACTTCCGTTGAGTCTTCCTAATCTTATTCTATTGATAGTTTGGTCATATAGGCTAGAACTTTTCTTACAGTCAGCCATACGGTCGTTTCTTTATCTTATTTCATAGAATCAATCATACAGGTTTCCCTATATTAACTGAGATCAAAGGCAGAATTCCAATCTATGGATCTTTCTCTTCAAATTCTTCCTTCTACTAAATCATTTTTTTATAGGAAATCTTTTCATGAAATGGTTAACGAGGCCGGTAGGAGAAACACCCCTATGGTGGTAAAATGTTGCTTCTACCGCATTGGGTTTTTTTTAAAATAGCCTCTTATTAGCTTGGATAGCTCCCACCTCGTCTCCATTCCAAAAGAGCAATGACTGGTGCAACAAAGATGGGACACAAATTGTGGTGAATCCAGTCTCTCCCCGAGAGGGTGTTAAAGTGAGACTAAGAATCAACTACGAAGTATTCTTTCTTAATCCTACCATGAGGTTAATTGGTAAGACCCCTTTTTCCGTGGTGATTGATCCAACGAAGCTACTAATAGCTCTTCCTATAGGAATTAAGTCATTTTTTGTCTTTCCCAAGATTTTTAACATTCTTGAGGACAGAATATTCCTAGTTGCCCCATTGTCTATTAGTACCATTTTGATGGGACATCCGTTCATGTGTACATCTGTCGTTGGCAAAGCCAACACACATCTATTTTTTGCTCGCTTAAATCATGCCCAATACCTTTTTACTGATTCTCTTGGCAGTTATCCAAGTTTTGACAAATCTGCCATAGATACCTCCAGTTCTATGTGAAAGAACTGCGAATGAAAGCGTTCTTCCATTTTTTGCTACGAACATTGAATTAGCAGATAAATTTATATACCAGGCAAACACTGTGCCAATTAAATAATTCCTAAACAATCTAAGTTTAAGATAGTCATTAACAAAGGCTTCCCCGCATTGCATGGTAAAACACCCTATGTGTTCCACCGTAGATTTATCGTTTTTCCCTTAAAACAGAATAAATTCAAGGACCCTGTAGCTTCTTGACATTTCAATTAATTGATCTATCCATTCTGGATAAGGTTTACGGTACATGGGTCTAGACATCCTGCGATGAGGTGTCTAGTTCATAACTTCGTTTACTATATTAATCACTTCTTCCCTATCCAACGGTTGATTAATTTTATCTGTTGGATGGTAACCATTACCAAAATTTGGATCTTCCACCAATCTTTGCCGATAATGCCCCCCCTTATAGAGGATTTTGATATAACTGTCCCCCGAATCCTTCATCTGAAGTGGTGGAGGAGGTAGTCCACCAAATCTCTCGTCTAGTTGAAAATTTGGTGGAATTCCTGCATGATTCATTCCATTGCCGTATTGCAGAGGAATTCTATTGTAAGGAGCAAATAGACTTGCATTTCAACCGTTATGGCTATTATTGCAACCATTCCTTCTGTTTTCGACAATCTCATTATCATCCTAAAAAATGTCGTTTCATCTAACAGATAATGGCTGAAATCTCTATCCATTCTCTCTTTTCTGCTGAACAAGAGATGATGGTTGACTTTCATTACTTATTTCAAATAAAACCTCAACTCAACTAGCCAAATTGGTTTGCATTTAGTCCATTCTAGCATTAAGATCGTTAATGGAATTCGCTTAAGACTTCATTGTGACATGGTGAGATGTAAAGGCTTCTTCCCTTAGAATGTCTACTTGCTCCCAAAACGACTTTGGGTAATTTTACTGATTTTCATTTTCACTATTTTGGTCAGCACCAGTATTCTAGTTTCGGTCCTCAGATCTTCCCCTAGGTGCCATTGGCAGGTCCCACTAAACTTGCCAAAAAACAGGTGTTAACCCAAATTTTCTGGTTTGCTATGTGTTTAGGTATGCCAGTGCCATAGGGGCATAATGAGTGGAGACAAGTTGAAAATATGGCTTATTCCTGTGACTCTAGGTGCTAATACTAGTCAAACATTCAAAAGAACTTCGAAGATTTCATCTTTAGGAGATCAAGTGATTATAAGGGGGAGGATTCTTCCCTCTATGGATTAGTTTTGCCTTGTAAAAACAAGGACTTCAATTTCCTGCCTAAATAATACAAAGAGTAACAATAACTAATGAAGACAATGCATTAAAAAGAAGAACTTACTTTGGCCCAATCATGCAACGAGCATAGTTGCAGAACCAACACAATGACATGAAACAAAACTTGATCCATTGAACAAAGTTCATGATTACAAATATTAAGTGATGATCTAATGAACACTAAGATCCTGAAAGATTATTGAAAAGAAATTAAGTCTGACTACAGGATTAAAAGTACAAGTAACAAATGTTTGAAATTTGTCTAAGTGTCTGAGTTGTTAATAATTGTCCAAATTTCTCGATTTTGTGTCTCCATCTCTTATTTATAATGCTTAGAATTAGTTATAGACTTCTTCTAGATGTCATTCTCGATGTCTGTCATTTGTCTTGTAACTTCTTTCATAAACTATTGCTTGAAAACTAATCTAGTAACTAATTCTTTCAAAATCTTCCAATAGAAGTATTTCACCTGTTCTGATAATTGTCTTCATGGATGATGGCTTAACAACTCATTTAGTAACCAATTCTTTCAAAATCTTGCAATGGAAATAAGTCATCTGTCTTATAACCGTTTTTCAAAGATTCTTCTTAATAAGATCCACTAATAGAATCAGTTATCTTTTCAAATTCAAATTCTTTCAAGGGTACGCAACTTAACTATAGAGCAGTATCCTATTCCATTTATTATGCCGTCACATGGCTCAATTTTAGCCATTCATCTTGGCAGTATTTTTATGGTGCAAATAGATGTGGTGGTATTTTTGGTCTGGTTGCATGGAATCATCTAAGTTTAACTAGGGATGAAATGACTGTATTTCAAGAGTTTTTTCTGAACACAAGTGAGTTTTGATTATACATATTAGATGTAAGGAATGAATTCAAATGGTGTAAAACAACGTACCAATGCAGAGTAAATATGAAAACAAAACACAAGTAGAAAAAGAACCAACAACAACAACAACAACAACAAACAGCCTTATCCCAACTATTTGGGGTCGGCTACATGAATCTTGTTCCGCCATT
>JAOXJP010065625.1:0-15497 GCA_025762735.1 Platanus orientalis | reverse complement strand
AGGATTTGAGCTCTTGAGGGTGTAGGGGTAAAATGGTAATTTGCCAGCCTTTTGATGCTTTGATGTGGAAGGCTTGTGAAGTTTAGCAAATTCAAGATGATGATGGTTTGGAGTACTTTTATTATGTTTGCAACCAGAATGTTCATTGAGAATGCCTGCCTATCCAAAGTTCAGGGGTGTCTAGACCTTGGTCCTATCCCATGTTGTAATGAAACCATCTAAGCCTTGAGTCAAAATTGGGGGCTATTTTATAGTATTTATTTATTTGACATTTATAATAAAGTAGTTTGTTCCATCATTACATGTGTATAATTTAATTTTCTAGGTAATTGTTTTATCTCATGAGATGAGATAGGAGGTCTTCAAGTAACATAGTAGGATGTCAGACACATGGATTATGTGTGAAGAGATCTGATCATCTAATTCTTATAGGCCTAAAACTTTACAGGTATGGGTGATGCTGGGCACATCACTTAAAAGGTTGTTATGTGTAGAGTTACCATATGATGGAGTGATGTAATCTCAATCACTAGAGTGAAACTCTAGACTTACATGGAGATGCATAATTCAAATGCATTAATGGGATCCATAATGAACACATTTAGTAAAACTTCAATGTCAAAGTAAATGATGTTCATAAATTACTGATGAATCATTTGATCTAAAGGACTTATAATTCTCTAAGTTATTCAAGTTGATTATTTTGAACTGCCAACCAGTGATGCCTAATTGGTGGCTATATTATGGGTAGCTTGGGTATTTGACTTGATGCTTGAGAGAACACAAGTGCCCAACAAGGAATCTAATACCCTTATGAGAGGGAGAAATATTCAGTCTAGGGTTAACATGAATTGATTGGACATAGAAATCTAGATCCAGTGTTTTGATAAAGTGTTTGTCAAAATGTTTTTTGAAATTATATTAAATAAATAAATATATATTTTATAAAAGAATTTATTAAGAAATGTTTTTAATGTCCAAGTGATCCATTAATTTCCTAGAGATAATTTACCAATAGATAAAAGGGTTTGATAGTGATTAGTTTATTGTCCTAAGGGTCATTGAGGGATATTGCATAGTGGAAGGATGATTTTTTTGAAAACTTTTGTGAGGAAAGGCCTCAATGTTATAGTCTTATCCTTGAGAGTTCAATTGCTACATGTCATAGACATAGTTATTAAACCTGAACCAAACATTGGCCTGGTTGAGAACATGGGTCACCAGGTCAATGGTTCAACCGATGGGTTGTTGGTCAAACCATAAGGTCAATTAAAAATAAAAATATTTTATAAAAATAAAAATATTAAATAAGAATATAAGTTAGAAAATAATTTGTAGCAATTTTATATCACATATTCTTAAAAATATATAAAGTGAATAAACAAAAAGGAATTCATTGACAAAAATGAAGGTTTTGTATAAAGTATTACTTTTAATGATAGATACAAAGAAAAATATAGTTTCATGGCTTTATGGTAAGGACATTTGAGTTTAAAATCAATGAATTTAGTTTAACTCTCGGCGAAACCAATATTTTGTTCTTTTTCCAATAACCTGGGGTTTAATGGTCAGACCAGCCATGTTGGATGGTTCAATGAAAAACCCATTGGGTTTCAATGAGTTTGACTAGGTCACTTGTAAAAACGATCTAATTAGCAACTTGGACCAGTTGAAGGGCCGAGTCACCGGGTTTCCTATCTGACCGGCTAGTCTGGCAAGGGTTTAATTACTATGGTCATAGGGATTGTTGTAATTAATGGAGTGTTTGATTGTAATTAATAAACAACTATGTTTCTTATTGAAGTTTTGACTCAATTAAGGATAGTGGCCCCATAAGCTTAAGGATAAGGATCCCACACCCCCGAGGGTTTATTCAACCTCTCATATAAAAAATAGAGTTAGCCACATTCAGATAATCTCCTATAACAATTATGGAAGTGGGAGAGGTGCAGAGAACTCTAGAGCAAGTGTGGAGACTTTGAAGACCAGGTCAAATTGGATTCTTATGTTTGGTTGATTGATTAAGGTAATTCTAAACTTCCGTAATGATTAGATCTTAGAGATTCATATGGTGATAATGGGAAAAACATGTCTTGATATGTGTTTTGATCAATAAAAATATTAATTTTTATGTTCAAGAAGGATAATAATCCAACAAGGCAAGAATGGCTTGCTTATTAGGGGAGACATTGATCTGACATCTCTTGACTCAGGCCACTCAAAAGGCCCTGACAATGATGGTGATGATTATAGTGATGGGGACGGCCCTGAGCTTGTAATTTAGGGGGAGTGATTACTGAAAGTCTAGTAATGATCCTAGAGTGGGTGAACAACATAATTCAATTTTTTATTCCCTTTTTTCTTAATTTACTTAATCTTCTTTATTTTTAGCGAAAGTCTTGTGATTAGTAAATTAATTATCTATGAACCAATCATAGACCACAAGGCTCCATCCTACACTATAGTGTTACCCATAGCATAGCAGGAACATGGTTGATAGGTTCCCTACACTTAATTTCTTAAGTCTTTTTAATTTAAGTGTTATGTGCACAGTTATAATGAATAAACTATGCATGACTTGATAGAATAAATGCAAGTACTCAAGACAACAAGCACACAACACAGTAGATTTATAGTTGTTCAGCATAAAGCCTACGTCCACTCTTAAAAGCTCACAACGGAGCTATATAATTTTATTAAGATTGAAATAAGTACAATTAGGGCTAAAATTAAATAAGGCCTAACTACTTGCAAAACAAGACAATCTACATTCGGTGTCTCTGGCAAGTGTGGTCTACACTTCTAGTGTCTCCAGCAGAAGTACCAAGTCCACACTATCAGTGTCTTCGGCTATAGTGTTAGGTCTATTATTGGTGTCTCTAGAGGGAACGGTCTGCACCTTCGATGAGGTGCTTAGGTCTACACTACTGGTGTTTCCGGTGGTAGTGCTTTAAACTCTTGGTGTCTCCAATGAGAGTAATATTAAGTGTAAGAAATTCAAAACATGTAAAATTTACCTCTTGAAGGTTGATGTTGCTTTATGCATAATTTGGGATCACCCCTTCTTGAGCAAGATGTGACTTTTGAATTCCAACCAAGTTTTCCGTTGGTCAACTCTTGAAATTGCTTTTTTATGATTTGCCTTAGCAAGAACAAAGAGGTCTCTTGGAATGGTCTATCTCCTATCTAGGCATAGGGATTAAAGCACACAATTATAGGGATTGGAATCTCTCTTAAAAGCTTAGATTGAATCTCTCTCAAAATTGTTCCAGCTCCATTACTTTGCTTTCTAGCTCTCATCCCAATTTATAATGGCCTTTAAAACTAGATGTCCATTAGATTAGAATAATCCCTAATGGTCAAATGACGATTACCATTGATTAATTTCTATTTTTGCATAATTTTATAACCATTACAAGCTTTTCTAGTGATTTCTGGCGATTTGGATCAATTCTAGATTGATCCAAAGTACTAAAATCTCAAAAAAAATCACCCGAGAAGTGCTGGTTTGATCCTAGATTGATCCAAAAAAATTTGGATCGATCCAAATAAGTTAGATCGATCCTATATAGATCCAATTATCCTATAAAGCCTCCAAAAAGTCTTGGTAGGCTATAGGGACTTTGGGATCATCCCTCCTTAGTCCGAGAAAGCTTATACACCTTCGAAACCCTTAGACCTTAAATGCACTTACCATCATTGTTTTACTTGATTTACCCTTTTGAGGTCCAAATGAGTTGTGAATCCTTCGAAATGCTTTGCATGCTTCTGGTTAGTTTTCCATGAGGTCTTCTTGAAGTTTTGAAGTTGTTCTTCATGAAGCTTGAGGCCATGATCCTTTTAAACTCTAGCATGACTCCACACATATCCGGGTCTATACATTACTTTGTATTTTATAGTTCATGGAATTTACAACATTTTACATTAACAATTACAAATTTTATTTCAAATGTAACCTATATATCATTGTAAAATTTCTATGTAAATAAGTGAGTTATAGGTTTGGACATGAAATTGAAAAAGAGGGAGATTGTTGAGGAAATTGTCAATACCATGCAAAAGAATGGGGTAGGATGTAAATTGTATGTGGAGAAGGTACACTTGACAAGTGTTCATTATGTCCAAGAACGAAGATCTTGTAGAGTCAAGTTGAAGAAGCTCCAACATCATCCAAAAGAGAGCTACAGAAACTTTCCAAACTTCATAGGTATATGGTAAAAGTATAAAGGTTTAAAATTCATAAAGACCAGCTAAAACCTATATTGGAACTAGCATGAGACCTTTCCCTTAACCTTAGAAAAGGATCTTGCAGCTTGCTGGAAGTTTACAAAGCGAAAAAATTCAAGAGCATGAAAAAAATGGGGATTCAGGTACCTATGATCGATCATAAGAAACCCATGATTAATCATAGAGTAATGATTGATTATGGGATTCTATGATTTGATAAGGAAAATTTGGGTTTTTCTTTGAAAAACACTCATACCACCCCATGATCGATCATAGGTAGGCCAAGCTAAACAAAATATTTTTTTATTTTTCTTACATATTTTTAGGGATTCTTGGACCATCTCGTACGACCACTATTAGGTTTTTTAAAACACTATAAATATGTCTTAAGAGGTCCATAAGATAACAACAACAAGAATGAGAAAGAAAGAGAGCAAAAAGGATTAGAACTCTTGAGATTCAAAGTAAGATTACTTTACTACATTCAAAATCCATTCTTTAATCCTTCCTACGCTAACTATCATCATTGAGAGCGAAGGATTTGAAGATGATTAAGTTCAAACCCAAAGAACCTTATCAAAAGCTCCGAGAGCAAAACCTCATTTAAGGTACTCTACAAAGCTTTTGATTTGATTATTTGATCAGTTTTTATTAAATCTATATTTGCTATTCTAATAGCACAATCAACTAATTCAAGTTAGATATCAGCAAAATTCATATTTGTGATTGATGGTTATATTTAAATTATCCTACTAATAGACAAGAAACTCAAAAAACACTAACTCTTTGCATTACTGTTATTCACATAGTCATATTGGCCTTATAAAGAAGTATAATCTGTTGAGAATTTATTTTCTCTCAAGCTATTTCATTATATTTGTTAAACCTCCACTGAAGACACTAAAGGTAGTTAATTAGTCATCTCCAGAGACACAGAAGATAGTTCACACGTTTGTCAGAGATATCAAACGTAGTGAAGAAGGTTTTTATGATTAATTTTACATGTATCTTTTTGTAAAGAGAGTAACAAAATTAATTAGCTTAGTGAGGAGCTTTTGAAAGTGGATGTAGGCACATTTTCTAAACCACTATAAATTGTGTGTATTGTCTCCTGTGATTTCTCTATTTTACTTGCATTATCTTTATTCATATCGCATAAGCATCATTTGTTTCAATCATTGTTAAATTAATTATCCGTAAAGAAATAATCAAAGAACAAGTAATCAATTAACTAGAAAAGAGACACACCACTACAAGAAATTTTTAAACATCCTATTCATCCCCTCTAGGATAGTTGGGACTTAGAATTTCAAGGTTGACACAATAACTAAGTGGGAGCATCCCATGGATAAGGAGATGATGTCCTTGATTATAAACTAGACATGAGAATTGGTTCCAATACCTATAGGAAAGAAGGCACTAGACAACATATGGGTGTACAGGTTGGAGAATGAGCGTGATGGAAGCAAGAGATATAAGGTTAGGCTAGTTGTGAAGGGGTGTCAATAAAGAAAAAGTGTTGACTACTCTAAACTATTTCTCCAGTTGTGAAGATGAACACCATTAAAGTGGTGCTAAGTATTGTGCAATAAAAAATTTACACCTTGAGCAATTTGATGTGAAGACAATGTTTCTCTATGTTGACTTGGAAGAAGACATCTACATGCAACAGCCACAAGGGTATGAAATAAAAGGCAAGGAGGAAATTGTGTGCAAGCTCAATAGGAGCTTATATGGGTTGAAGCAATCCCCAAGGCAGTATCTCAGGTTGGACAAGTTCATGTCAGAGAATGGGTATAATAGATGTCATGTGGACCATTGCTATTATCACAAAACCTTGATGACAGGTACATTATTCTACTTTGTGCATAGATGATATGCTTATGGCAAGTTCAAGTATACATGAGATAAACAACTTGAAGAAGAAATTTTTAAAGGAGTTTAAGATGAAGGACTTGGGAGTAGCTAAACAATGGTAAGTGGTGCAGGCTCAACCCCTAAATTAATCTATAAAGCAAGTCTGCATTTCGAAAGGAGGGTTGTGTTGGTCCAAAATTAAATCTAGGAAATCTTTGACATTAGCAATGTAAGTCAACCACTAAGTCTGGAAAGAGTTAGTTGAGTAAGGGTTATAGAAAATTAGATACTGATAAACTCCTTAATGGTCTGCTTAGACTAGGTCAATAACTCTTGGAACCCTTTAGGAGAGAAAGAGCCTCGAGTGTTCCAAGGAGAATGCATTGACCAATAAGGGGGGACTAGGAATCAGTTGAGTAAGGCTAAATTATCGGGCCACCATGTTGGGAGAGTATAGCTCAGTCGAAGAATGTTTGATTATAAAGATGGGTAATGAGCGAACCAAGAGACAAGCTGCCATGTTGGGTAAGCCCATTGATTTGAAGAAAGTGGGACATAAGATCAAACATAGTACTCTTTGGAACCATAGTCTTAGCGAAAATAGGGAATAAACTCAAGTGTTGTTCGAGTCCTTTTTGGATTAAGGACTTCAGTAATACATTTGGTAAATGAAGGAGAACGATTATCACGATACCTTACCTCAAGGAAAGTTTGGGCATAACATACACGTCACGCAAGAGTGAAAATAAGAGGAGAAGGAGTGAGAGAAAGAACATAAGCATAAATCCAAAGTTGTAAGAGCCACAAAAGACTATTGAGCATATGAAGTTAAATGAGTCCGAGTGAGGTTGAAAAGACACTGATACAAAATGGCTAGAATAAAAGAGGAAAGGGCTAATCTCCTACCTTTAGCCAAGGCCACAAAAATCTGGGTAAAGCCCTGGATAACTCATTTTGATGAGTTATATACCAACAATTTACAAATCCAATACAAATAAATTGATGATTTTTTCTATAAGATGATTGGTTTGGTGCCACATCCCATTTTCTGTGAGATAAAGGTCGAATAAGCAAGATCGGACCCCTTTGAGCTACAATCAAAGTTATCCCCGCAAGGTCAGAGAAGCCATAATGAAGAAGTTCACCATCGGTTGGAAGGTTCAAGAGCAGATACAAATTAGTGAGTGTAATAGTCGTTGGGCCCTCTAGAAGATGAAAAACATTAGACACGGGGGACCAAAAAAGAAGGAAAGTAGACATTAAGGGTTGGTTACGCAACATTTCGTGTCGGGAGGTTACATACCCTATTTGATACCGAGTGTCCTCCACTTAGAGACCATGGTCTTGTTATCATGCATCCTATCGACCCACTTCACCCAAGTTGCATTAGCTTGATACCATGACCCAATGTTAATTTTTCTAGACTAATCGCCCCAATCAATTGGTTTCACCTATTAAAAAAAGGGAGTAACTCCATCAAAGTTGTCAAGGAAAATATCAAGTATGAAAGGATGAGCTTCATTGAGGAATGCTAGACCTTGTGCTAACTCTGGTAGAGCAAGGGCAGAACTTAAAGAAAACTTTAGGTCTCAAATAAAAATAAGGGTAAAAGTTGATAAGATGTTCTAGTTTGTGCTTTATTGGTAGATTTCACAAGCAACCAAGACTATGGTCTTCTTGACCACTACCTTTAGGGAAATATATTTGGGAGAAACGAGATAGGAATACTCACCCTCATTGGAGGAAGATGCAACTTGCTTAACGCAAACCATGGTTGTGATAAAAGATTCATAAGGTAAAGAACACGAAAGGATGGTGAAAAGAAGACGGTAATTGAGCGAGAAGGAAAAAGATTGAAAGTAAGGGTTATAAAACAAAAGACCTGAGCAATTTCATTCGTTTGATATATAACACGTGTCTAGCTAAGGATACAAGCCAGACACGTGTGGGGGCATTTGTTTACCCTATTTTTTTAAATTAGCCACTGCTTAGAGGACACGTGACTAAAGTGATGAGGACATGGGAGCAAGGTGGGGCCCATACATGGCCTTGGTGTGGTCCACACAAGAAAGCACATGGAGGAACACATGGAAACACATGTTGGAGTTTTTTAGAGTTATTTTACTATTTCACTTAATAGTTTATGAGTTATTAGAATCTAAGACATAAAGGTCAAATAAGACATTATTGCCAATGGTAGTTTAGTAACTTTACAGAGTCAACAAGTCAAAGTGGGACCCTCTAAGTGTGCTAGATGAAATTCTCTAGAAGGACCTAATTTTGATACTTTTTTTTTAGAAATTGAAGTTTTTAATAGTTTTGACTTTAGGAAAGTCTTAGGTAGTAAGTAAACTAGTAGTTTAGGAGTTTTTAAGTTGGTTTTTGGCTATGTTCATGACTTTGTGAGCATATATATGGGTTGCACGTTTTCGTATTTTACATGATTGAATTAATACAAATTTTGGTTGTTTTCTTACTTTCCATAAGTGAAACTCTTTCTCTTCTTTAAGCTTGAAGAGTCTTCAAGTCCTTGGTGCCTAAGGCTTGAACCTTGGTTGGTGATTTCCAATACTATGAAGTTGGTGATTTCCTCATAAGGTATTATCCTATTTCTTTATCTTTTCTTCTTATCTTTCACCTTTTCTCATTCTTCTCCTTCTTCTTCTTTTTTATCTTTTATTTTTGGTTTTCTTGATTTTCCATTTGCTTCCAACCATTTAACACTCCTCCATATACCCTCAAATACCTCCATCATCATACATGATCCTTACCCTTCCGGCCATTCATATATAACCATCCTTTGTTTTCTTTACTTCCCAAACACACCACACATCAGATACCATTTGGCTAGCATAAAACCATCATAATTTTTCAAAACTTTTATGAATAAACCATGCTAACTTGCAGCCATAAATTTTCTAGCATGTTTAGTTAAAGTTTTATACATCAATCCTCCTCCTCTATTCATCTCCTACACTGTGGTTACTATAAGGGATCCTTAGTTGAGGTTTTAGGTGTACAAAACACAAAGAAACTGTAAGTCTATTCCTCCAGCCAGCATTCTATTCATAGGTGTTAATTCTTTGGAAATATAATCAAGTTCTTGCATCTAAGAGATCATACATCAGTTTTTGGTAGATGACACATATGTTAGAAGTACTCCTCTTGGTTCTTTGCTGTTGAAATCAACGTACTTGTGCCGAAAAGGGGACTGTGCATAAAATTTGCATCCTAGGTGTTTCATAAAATACCTAAGAGGGTATTTATATATTTTTGTGTGGATTGACAATTTTGGGGTGGTGTACTATATCATAAAGTTTTTTCGAGAAATAAAGAATGATGTAGCATAAGAAGATGGAAAGAACCATAAGTGATCGACACTTGAAAGATAACTGACAGAGCTGACAAATAAGGAAATAGATCATAATGGATTACGTGCAATGGTAGCCAGCGAAGGTTTCGATGTGACATGTTTGCTAACGTGGCCATGAACATCCTAAGCCATTGAGTAACTGCATCAAAAGTTATATAAATGGTAGAGATGATGAAGAAAATAACATACAATCATATCTCAATAGTCTTACCATTTATCTAGGTGTAAGCATAAAGTAAATTAGGAGTAGTATTAATTGTTAGCATAGTCAATTTGAATTTGATTCCAAACTCTCCAATTGTTGATCAAGCTCCATCAAATCAAGGAAGCGTGAATGGCAAACGGGAAGGGTAAGTGCATAAAATCATTGTATTTGTAATTAATTGTAATTATAATATTATTCTTCATACATTTTTTTTTGTTTGTTCTCATTTAATATTAAATTCCTATTAAGTGAGGTAAAGACCGAATCCATAATTTTCAAGTCAAAGTAGCTGAACTCGGTTCAACTAGAAGAATATACATTTCTCCTAATAACTTCACTATATCTACATCATACAAATCCATAAATGCAATATCATATGCTTGACCCATCTCGGTAACATATAGGGGACTATGGAATCTTAAACATTCTTAACACTAATGTAATTACAAATGAATCATAATAACCCAAATACTTCAAAACAATGTAGAAGTCCATAACAAACATTTTATAAATCTTCTATAGTAAACATGGATGAATCTACATACTCTAATAACCAAAATCCATCAAATAGATGCAAATATTAAGTGTACACATGGGGATTCTAAGATTCTAACATGAAAATCAATAGAATTTATATAAACTAATATAGGCTATCATGAAATAGAAAGAATCCACCAAAGAGAGTAATAGACTCATCCAAAGAATCCAAGGGCATCTGTAAGACATGCAAAATGTAGAGAAATAACCATGTGATATTTTATCGAACATGTAGAGTGCAAGAATTTATAAATTCAAAGAGAAATTATAGGGATACTACAAATCACAACACCAAGACCTTCCAAATCACACATCCCAAGAAAATCAAGATTAGAGATTAACCAACCCATCCAACAAACTCCAAGACCAAGAAAAGAGCTCCCTAACTAAAGAAATAATGGAAACAATGGGGAAATTTTTCATCTAACATACTCACATCAAAGAAACTATAATCCAATACCAAAAAACTATAATTCACAAGGAGAATAAAGATGAATCCACCAATATAAAAGCCTATACACAACAAATCTAAGAACCTAAGAAAGAAAGGTGAGCATAAAATGTATATCCACTCACATAATCCATGAAACTAAGGTTCTATATAAGGAAATAATCATACTCATAAGGAATAGATGTAAATCCACCAAATTCAATATCATTTTACACAAATCTATTATCCTAGAAAATAAAAATATGCATAAATTTCAATCTATTCACATAATGTATGAAACTAAGGTTCTACATAAGGAAATAATCATGCTAAGGAATATATGTAAATCCACTAAGTTCAAGATCATTTTACACAAATCTAAGATCCTAGGAAAGGAGAGTGTGCATAAATTGCATATCTACTCACATAATCCATGAAGCCAAGGTTCTACAAAAGGAAATAATCATGTTCATAAGTAATATAAATCCACCAAATCCAAGATCATTTTACACAAATCTAAGATCTTAGAAAAGGAATATCCACTCACCAATTAGCTTAAACTTTAGCTTCCAAGATGTTCTTTCTACATAACTTGCTTCCCTTTTTATGTTATTTATTCCTTTGTGATTAAACCGTAGTTTCATAATCAAAATCTATAAATAAATGATAAGAAACTAAAGGTAAACCCTAATTTAGAATAGATCTAAGTTTCTAAGGACTTACCAAGCTCTTAAAGAAGAAGATTCCCCTCCCTTCTCCAAAGTTTTCCTAAAGTCTCTTTCCCTCTCTAATATCCATCCCTTCATGTTATAAAAACCCTAAAAGGGGTAAATATGAGGTCTAGGGTCGTCCTATAAGGATCCCAAAAGAAAACAAACCAATCTTATATGTGCACAAATCCCAATTTAGATTTTACACGTTTTTTAGCCCTCAAAATGGTTCAATCCCTTAAAAATATTTTTGAACCCTCAATTTGAAATACATCCAAACACCATTTTTCTTAAGGGAAGCTCGATCCCTCAAAATCCCCAGAATTTTAGCAACTCAGACACTTTGAACTCGAATATTCATAACTTTCTCTAGAAAACCATGATTCACTCACCGTTTATTACATTGAAAAATAAACTCGAAGACCTTTCCAATTGTGTATGGTGTGAACCCATATTATCTTAGGATTTGTATAGGTATACCAACAAAATTACCCCAAAATGCACTTAAGGTAGTTTTCGAACTTGAATCAGTTCATGGCCTAACTTGGGTTTTATACTTCTAAATTGGTCCAAAGGGTTCCTAAACAACTCTAAGGTATGTCTAGAATATGTGAAATGACAATTTTACCTTTACAAGATAAAATTATGGCTTTACCCTTTAAGTGAAATACGGGGTGTTACATGGGGTCCTTTTCTTCATCTGTTCATGCACATTTTATATTGCCACGATCAGTTACAATAGTTTTTTCTTTGCTTCACGTCACTAATTTATTATTTGTCATTAACCTCAGTGGTGGTCCACTCACTATGAGGTTTGTTGCGGAATGTATAGCCATCTAACATTGAACCCTAAACCTTATGGTTGAAAGAATTTAGGAAATCTCTATAAGAGATTTCCAATAGCCATAGTCATTTCCATTAAAGAATAGAGTGGTGTCAGTGAACATACTACTATCCACCTTGGCCATATAGTAATTTTATAGGATTTTTGTTAGGATCTAACTCAGGTTGTTAAGCCCTATGTGAGTAACCTAGGCTTTGAAATCAATTAAAATACCGTATAGATTAATCCTAGAGGGAGGCTAAATAAGATTTCTAAATTGTTTATCCCTTTTTGATTTCTTAGGATTGTTTTTAGTTCAATTTTAGTCCATTTAAATTAATGCCAGTGTGTGTGCTAATAGTGTAGCTATTCAAGAATAATATCACATAGATGGTGTGAAAGAGTAAATATAGATTTAAAAGTAAAGAGACAAGCACTCACAAGAAACAATCCACAACACAAGATTTATAGTGGTTTGGCACGATGGCCTACGTCCACTCTTCTAAAGCTAACTACCGAGTTTAGGTAATTTTTATTAAGATTGGCTATTACAATCTAGGTCAAAACATATCAAAAACCTAACTACTTACACTAAGAAAACTAATCAATACATCCGGTGTCTCTATCAAGTGTAGTTACACTTCTGATGCCTCTGATAGAAGCAAACAATATGAATATGAATATATATGCAAATGAATATAAAATGAAAGAAAAGCTTACCACTCAATGGTTGACGTTTCTATGCTTAGTAAGTGGAGCACCCCTTGAAGAACTAGTGTGCCTTTTTTTCCCATAATACTTTAAGCCTTAGCTTTGGAGTTCTTTTAACTTAGCCAACCAAATGAGGGTTTCCTCTTGGGACAACCTATATGTACCTCACTTCAAGATAGTAACTAAGTAGAGTAAAGGAGGTAGCAAGAGAGAGGTTTCTGAGAGACTGTGGAACTGGGAGCTCAAGTAATGGAGGAAAAACATATCTCATTCTTGGGAGCTCACTTTTGGCAAAGATAATAACATTCTCTTGAATTCTTAAAGTGTTTCCCTAAAGAAAAAAGTTTTCTTCTTATAGGAGTACAGAATCCCTCTCATTCCATGGGTTAGAATCTTTTTAAACATCAAATAACATGGGCCATTCATTCAAAAATGGAGCTTTTCAAAATCTTCATTTCTCTTAGTTGTGACCGTTCATAGGGTTTGTGACTGGTCACGAAGCATCAGATTATGACAGTGGACATCGGCATTTGGGAGGGGTTTGAATGTCAATACCTGCCTGTGGTTTCCGGATCCACTTTTCGGTGCCTAAGGCCGGTCCGTGAGAGGTCGCTAACCCTTTTACAGGAGGGTTAGGCTTTTCTTGGAGTCGCCACCAACTCGGGTTTAATCGATGGAGTTGGACATCAGTTCTCATTTTTTAGAGAAGAAGAGAGGTCTAGACCCAAGGGTCTAGGGGTTTTTACTCTTTGTACTAGTCTGAGTTCCTAAGATTTAGGGTAAGTTGTTTAGTTGCATTTGGCAAAGGTGTTAGGCACCCCAAATACCCTCCTTTTTAGGGCAGCTTCTCTCATTCATACATGTTTTAAATTATGATAAAGTTTATGCTTGTTAAATGTAAAGTTATTGGTCTAGACCACCCTCATGGTGTGATCATTACTGTTGCACCTGAGAAATAGTCTCAAGCTGCTTACATACCTAATCTTATGGTTCATGTGTTCCTAGGGTTTTGTCGGGATCAAATTGTATGTAGTTCTGGGGGTTTGTTGTGTGTGCCAATCTCGGTAGTCAAGTACGTCTGACTGTGAGAGTGATGTAGGGTAGATTCATTTTAGATTATTTGTATACTTACAGAGTACTCCACGCTGCTACAAAATGTAGACGAGTTAGCTAAAAGGGGTCAAGACTATGTTGTACCAAAATGCATGGTTTAGAGAACCTAGCTAGGCTATGGCCAAGTCTCAGGGTCTTTGGGCCGCGAACCATTACGACATGACCCAAAGGTAAGGTAAAGACCGTAAAAGGTCAGGACAGGTTGAAATGTAGTGAATGGGTAGGTTGACTCGACCCGGTCGTGCTGACGTAACAATCACTACTCAGGTGCTGTCTCCCAGGTAAAGTTCAAGCATCTGATACACTTGAAAATTATAAGTGTATAATCAACCGTACTATGATAATTGGGAAAGCTGAAAGAGGTATTTAAAATGAATGTATCCTAAAGTATGTCTATGGAATGGATAGGTTCGAGGCTGGGTTTCATTTGGCTTTCATAGGTCTAACACCTAAAACTCATCCAGACGCCTGTAAACAGGGCTCACAGAGGTGCCTAAGCACGTGGATGAATCTCGAGATGTTAGTAGCCTATGTATAGGATTTAGAGAAGGTCAGGGTTCACTGGGGTGGGTCCCAGATCCCAATACCTGAATTTCTTCAATGTCTACATTCCCTGTTAACACCTGAGTTTTAACTGATTAAAAATCAAGTGTTGGTTTTGGACACTCTGTACTCTAGGAGGCATCTCTCTCTCCACAAAATTCGGAATTGAGCATGGTCGGTCAATTCAGAAAGCTGAGAGAGAGAGATCTTTCCAACCATATATAATAAGCCTATAATTTTCTAATGTTACTTTTCCCAATAGACGCTTGATTAGGCTGTCAATGTCTATTTTTTAGGATTTCAACAGTTCGCACTCCGGAGGGCATATCTCCCTCTAGAAAATTCAGATTTGGATGTGGTTGGTCAATTTAAAAAGCTAAGAGAGAGACATTTCCAACCATATATATTAAGCCTATACTTGGTCTGACACCAGATTAACATACGCCAGGTTTCCCAACGCCTGGGACCAAAATCCAGTAATCCTTTTGTAGCCATTTGGGTCCTTTAGGGGTCTTAAAAAATTCTAAAATTTGGCATGCTAGTAGGCAGTACATATATGAAGAACATATAAAAATTTTATCTCAAGATCATGCTTAGAAAATTCACAGTAAAATCAGTAAATATTCTCCAAAATTGGGTCTTAAAAGACCCATTTTTTGGAGTCTGTTTGGGGGGCTATTTGAAGGCCTTCCACAGCATAACAAATTACCCAATTAAATATAGAACTACCTCTATATATGTAGTACAAGATAGTCAAAATTCAGCTCAAGAGGCCTTACACAAAAATCAAACAAAATTTGACAATAAAATTGGTTGAAAATAAAAGCAAGATAGAGGTTTGTTGAATCTCTACCTTGTACCCGATTTTAAGCTGGGATCAAGCATAAATTGGGCAGCATAATAGTTACTAAATTGCATGAATTGAAGTCTAGAACTTGAAATGGGGTAGGGGTTAGGCTTACCTTGCC
>JAOXJP010065614.1:0-15498 GCA_025762735.1 Platanus orientalis | reverse complement strand
TTTCTACATCGTTTTAATTGTTTTTAGGTTCTTAGAATCATTTCTTATTCAGTTTTGCTTTGATCCGTGAAAGTTTTTGTTTTAATTAGGTTTTTAGAAAAGAGTTTTTATAAAATAAAATCTGTTTTGCAAACTACTTGAATATTTTACATCATTTTGTATCGTTTTAAGTTCTTAGATCCTTTTGTTTACAAGTTTTGCAAAGAACCATGATTATTTTGATTTA
Source organism: Platanus orientalis (assembly GCA_025762735.1). Taxonomy (NCBI): domain Eukaryota; kingdom Viridiplantae; phylum Streptophyta; class Magnoliopsida; order Proteales; family Platanaceae; genus Platanus; species Platanus orientalis. The sequence goes on along the minus strand of JAOXJP010065614.1, from coordinate 15,272 downwards.
TTTAAGTTCTTTTGCATATTTTTAAAAAGAAAAATTTTGTTTTCAAGCAAGTTTATGTTCTATCTCTTAATTTTGATTCAAATAGGTTCTTAGATGAATTTAAATTATGTTTTGCAAAAGAAAAAGATTGTTATACTTGGTTTTTAAATTGTTTTGTAAGAAACTCATGTTTTTTTTAAATGAGTTTTCAAATAATTTTTAGTAAACATATTTTTAAAGAATGCTTTAAAGAATTTTGATATACCAATCCCTAGAGCTATGTTTTTAGGTGGGTTAGATTCTTGTTTTCTGTTTTGATTCAAAGATATGCATTGTTTAAAAATTATTAAGCATTGTTAGTTTTGTTCTGTTTTAATTTCTATTAGTACCTATATTTATTTTGATTAAAAAAAAAAAAAAACATGTTTAGTTATGACATGAGACCCATTTACCATTAAAAAGACAATTTTGATAGAACCCTTCATCGGGTTTAAATAGAAGCGATCATATACTTTTTTTGTCGGGTCACATTAATTGACGATGTCTGTTTGATGTTTACCACTAGGCATGAGATAATGAAATCCTATCATCGAATTGTAGATGTGTATGTTCTATTCTATTACCCGTTATCTAACTCACAGCACGTGTGGGGGATTTCTGGTATATGATTAAGTTATCTGTTATCTAGCTCGTAACACATGAAGGGGATTCAAATATTTGTTTCAACAAGTCTCATTTATGTATATATATTTCAGTGATTTGTTTCATTCAGTAAGTTTTAGATATTTGTTCAGTTCAGTTTTGATTATGTTTCTGTTAAGTTGTGCATCTTGATTTTCATTCTGATTTGTTATTTGTTCTATCTTATATTAGATGCATTATTTTAATTTGAAAATTAATTGTTTTGAAAACATGCTTTATTTTGCTTTGACTATGAAAATATCCATACTCACTGACCCAATTGTTTCATCATGCTAAGTAGTATTACTATTTATTTGCAAACTCAGTTATGCTTACAGAGTTGATACTGTTGTTTTTAGATGATAAGAATGATAGAGTAGATGAATAACTTGGATTCAAGAAGAAGAACGGTGATGAAGATTTGATTTAGCTATTTTCAAACATTATGTTATTTTATTTCAGTATTTGCTTAGAAATCTATTTTGATTATGTTCAATTCAATTATTTTAGTTTCATTTGAAGAGATTTTATAGGTTAGTTTAAAATTTCAATTTTATAGAAATGACTTGTTATTATTTGGGTTTATGTCAGACTATAATATTTTATTTATAGAATATGGTTTGTGGATTTTAAATTTAATAGAATAGTAATGGTTTGATTATGAAATTTCATTGTGTATGTATGAAATGAAAGATGCAAAAAAATAAAATTATAAGCAATTTAAATGATATTGATGTCAATGGATTAATGTCACGTGCCAAAATTCATAGTCGTATAGGTATGGGTTTTGGAGCGCAATAATTATCAAATAGACTATAAATCTTTTCAAATTATTAATAATTCATAACTTAATTTGTAATTTTTTTTTTTTTTTTTTTTGCAAAAGGTCTTATGTTAAACTCTTAGTTAGATAAATGATATTTCATAGTAAATAATTCTTAGAATATAGAGTATATAGTTTTCTGAGCTTTTAAAAACTAACAAGATCTTATAAGTTAAGCTTAATTGGTAATGCATTATTATATTATTTAGTTGATCTCTTGTTCAAACCTTAACCTCATTATTCATGTTTTGTGAAATTCATGGGTTAACCCGAACCAGGCCCATGGCCTGACGAAACCCATAAAGTTGGGCTTGGACCTAAATATTTTAAAAAAAATCGAGTTCAAGCCCAACCTGATCCCGATGCCTAATATGATGGGCCTAGGCTAGGCTTACCATGGCCCAGCCCGAACCCGGCCCATGCGCACCCCTAGTTAAAACAATAAACACGTAGCATGGGGGAGTATACAATTTAGGACTAAAACATTTGTTCCCTATTTGTTAAACCTTTGCTTAGGGTCATTGCTTCAAGGTTTATACTATCGAATTAATCTATGAAGAGGGGAATGTAGAGAGAGAGGAGTGCTAACCCAAAAACAAAAAAAAGGGAGAAAGGAACGAAGGAGAAAATTTAGGAGAGAAGGAGAAAATTTGGAGGAGACTAGTGTTTTACTTACTAGTTTCGAGGGAATCCGAGGGAGGTTGAACATGGGGAATATAACAAAAATCATAAAGTAGCTTTGGAGATGAATCAATTTGGTCAAAGAGTCAACTCAATGACTCAAAAGAATTACAGCATAAGATGTATGCATGTCTGATCCCAACAACGAGAAACTTCATCTTAAAGTGCCGAATTGAGAATTATCATTTCACTCATTATTTCAAATCTGTTGAATTCCCAAATGTTGCAATTTGATTTAGGCCCAGTCTGTTTGCAATGAAAAGGTTTTCTCATGACAATTTCTCAAAAAATTCATTTTTAAGCTGTTTGGTTGTCATGAAAATTTGGTTTTCTCATGTTTTTCTTATGATTCTTTTTCTTTCCTTTTCTTGTGGGATTTTCTTTTCTACACAATTCAAGGCAACTAAACTGGGCCTTACAGAATTCAGAGGGGTAGAATGGATTGGGTCATCTGCACCTGCGGAATTACATTCTCAATAAAAATCCTTATTCTACATAATTGAAATAACTATGAAAAAAAAGAGTTATTTGCAAATCGAATTGCAACATTCAGTTTATCGAAACCGGTACTTTTATAAGCTGATACTTTTACAATTGGCATAGAAAAATTACACGTATTATTTAGAGGCTTTTAAAAAACTCGTATTTTTCCCAAATTACGCTCGACGATGCTATATACATTACACAAAGTTTGCATATAACACCTGTAATACATGAACATTCTTCCTAGGATCCGGCCTGGGATTTTTCCAGTTACAAATATAAGCACATCAAATAAGCATAACTATTTTCTAATGGAAAGAATGCATCTTTTTGTTCTTTTTATGTTTTATTTTGGGACCATATAGAAGAATATATAACGAATGCTAACGAACTCAATATGGTCATTTTTTAATTAGCTTTTCAACCATCCAAAAGAATATTATTTATTAAATGCTTACCAAATTATGAAATCTGTATAAAGAAAGCCAAACAGCATACTATTACACCAAGCCAACTCAGCTATCACACAATACATAAAGGCAAAAATGAGAAACTTGGGTACACAGCAAGCTAATTCAAGAACATTCAATATGTCCATGAAATTTTCCTATTATGAACACAATAAAAATAATAATTAATATGAGCTCCATTCGATATGGTTTCTACTAACCATCAGGAAATAAGTGAAAAGAAATCCTCCAATTGACTTTCGCTTACTACCAAGCCAAATTTTTCGGTGAGCAGTGCATGGACTGAATCATCTGTGACATTTGTGACCACATCTGAGGTGCTGATGCGAATATACTCATCCAGGTTGTGCACGGTTCCATCTACACAAACATGAAAAAGGGACGTCAGAAGAAAAGAGCCTCAATGACTCACCTTCTGAAGGATGAAAGATTTCTGACCTCTCTCTGTCTCTCTCTAATGAAGACTCTTCAAAATGCTTTTTACAAGTAAACGGATTGGGTAAGATAACTTAGAGAGTAGCTAAAGTTGGAATGACATCAGGGCCGACACATCAGTGCCAAAAAGTGAAAAACATCCCCCAGAAAGTGTATTTCACTTTTTCTGTGCTGATGTGTCTGCCCTGACGTCACTCCAACTTTAGCCACTCTCTAAGTTGTCCTACTGAATCCAAGCTCTTTTGACAAGTTAGATAGGGTAAAACATCAAAGCATTCCAGCTAAAGAATCAAATTTCAGACTATAAAGCCTATGATAACAGTTATGCTGAATAATTACCCAAAACAAAAGAGCATTCAAGAATTAATCTTTTCTACTAAATTCTTTTTAGACTCTTGTCATCATATCATCATCTTTGATCCCAACAAATTCACATGTTTTTCTCCTGGTTAATATTTTTAAGATCCCTGAATAGATGAGATTGGATCAAACAAACAACTATATCTACATAAAACATAATATAAAATGCCTGGAACTTAGCAAGAACGAGAATGCTACCATAAAAATAAAATAAAAAGCTTCCGAAGCCTTATGAGGTATACCGTACAACTGTCATAAACCTTGATTGAGACTCCAAAGGACTTGAGTTTACACGCTTCAAAACATCATATATGATAACATGATCCTCCAATGACATGTCATCTTCTAGCTCATTGTCTAGAATACCATCTTAGCATCCATTAGTGGAATTTTTGGTCATAAAAGCTACCAACCTTATCAGTATCCATACAAGTGACGCAAAATGAGAAATAGCTGCAAAGAATTTCTTTTTTGTCAAAGATGTTATTTATGTACGCAGGGCCAATTTTATAGAACTTTCACCTAAAATATTAACATAAGAGTGGAGAGAGATGAAAGAGATTTAGGGTTTTGAAAGAAGAATAAAAGACAAAGGAAGAACAAGGAGAAAAGAGAAGAAACCATATAAGATAATTTCCCATTCCCTCTCCAGATAATATAAAATAATATAACTGGAAAAAGTTGCCCTTACAAAAGCAGCATTGTACACACCTAATAAATATTAACATGGACAAAACTCCCCCTCAAGTTGGAACACAGATATCTATCATGTGTTCAACTCTCAAAATGCCTAATAAGTGAGCTTTGTGAACTCCCTAATCAAAATGTCTTCCCACTAATGTTTTGTTGTAACATGAGTACAAATTTGACAAGTCTTTTAACTTCTCCTTAATGAAGTGGCAATCAATCTCAATATGCTTTGTTATATCATTTTGAAATGGGTTATGAACAATACTAACAGCAATTTATCATCACAATGTTCATAGTGCATTGAACATCAAAACCCAACTCCAATTGTAATAATTGAAGCAAGAGAAGCTTACGCACCATGTGCTGTAGACTGATATTCATCCTTTGTACTAGGTCTAGGAATCAAATATTGTTTCTTGCAACACCGAGTCATTAGAATCCCACCAACTATCATACATTAATTCAAATTAGACCTACTATCTATAGTTTGATACAGGACAATAGATATTATACCAAAGATGATGTAGAATGGTGGCCAAGAATTTCAATAAAATTCAAAGTGATGTAGCGGAAATAAGAAAAGATAAAACAAGAAAAAAAAGAAAGATAAAAACCAGATTTAAAGCATTTCCAAACCCAAAACAAAGGATTTTGGCTTCTACCAAGCTCGCATAAACCCAAGGAATCCACTTTTGGGAAAAACCACTCCTGGTTTTTAGACTTCACAAAAGAAGAACACACTAACCAAAAAGAGTTAGAAAGCCAGAAAATTCTTTATTCATCAATTTCTTCATTCATTCACTGTAAAATTATGTGGAGAGGTTGCCTTTAAATAGGCTTACAAGTTTAAACAATTAAAAACTTGTCAAAATTAGAAACTTCCTAAAATCCTTAACTTACTAGCCAAGTTTTATAAAATAAAAAATTAAAAACTCACTTTCCTAAAACTAAAACAACTAAAACTTAAAATTTTATAAGAAAAAAACATTATGCCCGTTTTTACTTGATACTCCTTAGTAATTTAGTCATAACTTTCCCAAATCAAATCAGATTTACGCAATCTTGGTTTCGTTAGAAAGATAACTAAATAACCTATCTAATTACATCAAAATCAAGTCAAAATGACAAGTTTTGACTTGTAAAAAAGTGGGGTAAACATAAAACACGGGATTACTCTAAAAAAACAACTAACATTTTGACACGATTGACCTTATTACATGGATACATAAAATAAACGTTACCCCTATAACATTCTCATTAAACCATATAACATTGCATCTTCCATAAATCGCTCCATGCATGGACCCCACCAAGGCCAAGTGTGGATCCCACCTTGCTCCCATGTCTTCATCAAACCTCCCTTGTTTGAAAAAACTCAACATCGAGTTTTATAAAGAAAAATAATCAGCATGATATGAGAATTCGCACCAATCAACCATGAACCGTATCCTCCAACTATCAAGTTGTGATGTAAACCCATCATCTTGCAAGTGTTTGATATAAGAAAAACTTCAGAATAAGTAATTGCCTCCTGATAAACAACTGATAAAGGAAACACCTCAGAGTACTCATCCTGCCGAACATGCACTATAAAAGCAATCCTAAGAACCATCACAAAGTCAAGAACTGGTATAGCAGTGAAAATGGTCTGAATCTCACTATGAACTGGACTTGAAAAACCAACATCAGGTGACTGGTCACAACTGGGGCAGCAAAGAAGCACTTATCTGTAGACTTTACTAGCTCATCAAACTGATTATCACTAGTCATATTAGTCTCTTCTGCATTAATGACCTCATCTGTGGTTTTTGCTTCACTTTTTTGAACTTCCACTTCAAAGTTTTCTTTCATATTTATTGGTTCAGCTTCATGTTCCATAATAGTAGGCTTGGAGTCAACAACTTCTACAATATGATCCTTACCCTCCTCACTAGTTGCAAGCTTGCCTTCTTCATTAGACAACTTTGATTTGAATAAGGTCTGATCTGAAGGTTCACAAGATTCTATTTTGGACTCTTCCTTAATTGTTTTTTTTTTTTTTTTTTTCTCCCAATTTTTTAACCTGTGACGTTGTGACTCTTCCTTAATTGCATTGAAGCTCTTTTTGGTCTTCTTATCTATTGAATCCTGAACACTTTCAGTTACAACTAATGGCACCTCTTAGCAAGCTTGAGTCGGAGACGATATCATACATCTTGGTTAAAAAGTCGTAACACTTGAATCTCCTTAAAAATAATTTTTTTCTTCTAAATCCACCGTTTACCTAAAATCATTGGTATGTCAGTTAAGGGGAAATCAAGCACTAAGCACTCAGCACTGTCGAAACAGTCTTTGCCATAGCTGAATTGGATAAGAGCAATACTGTCCTTAACATACCTACAATATTCTAGATTTTTTGGATCTTGTATGAGCTCTTCAAAAAAAGATGTAAAGATGAGATTCTGATCACTCCAAACACTAATCGCTATTTTAGTTGCCCTCCTAGAAGGGAAAACGAACTTAGTATTCACTACAAGAACCATTTCATCTCTTCAGTGATTCCATAAATTCCAAAGTTCACGGTTCTTTCAAACAAATTTAAGGTTTAGGCCATTTTTTCAAAATTCTAAGGTTTAAGTCCATAGTTGTAAGGAAGTTTGGTACAAGGTAGAAAGCTCGTTTAAGAAGTCAATTCCAAATCGCTTCCCTAAGTAATGGGAAGTATGCTTCCCAAACATGGGAAGTACGTTTCTCAAACATGGGAAGCATGGTAAAATGATTGGGGAAGCAAGTGAAAGCTTTTGGAGAAAGCGAGTAGAAACATCTATAAAATCGATTAAGAAACAATCTAAGAAACAAAAGTATATTTTATTTAATGTAAATCCTATATTGGTATTAAATAAAATATTATCTATGAAATTTGGTAATGATTTTTTAGAAATAAATGATTAAGTATTGATTTTATTGTTTATATTATTTTATTACAAAAACAACAACAGCCTTATCCAAACTAGTTAGGGTCGGCTACACAAATCCCAACTATAAAATACCCTATATAAAAACCATCTTATTTGAATCTTTATAATTGGCTGGCCTTACAAATAACAAGTGGCTTGCATATTGATTTATATGTCATGATTCTTTGTTATTTACATAGCATAGGTTTTAAGTTTTTTACTACTTTATTAATTTTATTCACTTTATTGTACTGTAGTTGAAATTATTGATTATAAATTATTGTTATTTACTTCCTACTAGTAATCAATTATTGTAGACTTCTTCTTATTTACTACCTAGTCGTAATCACTTATTCACCTATTATTTTCATTTTATTTAATAATCATTTCTTAACATTTTTTTCTAATGGTTTGAAGTTACTTCCAAATTACACTTTACTTGCTTCTCAATTACTTTCTACCCATTATCTAAATGTTTCTTAATCATGTTTTGCTTCTCACTTCCCAAGGATTTATTAAGCCTCGCTTCCCGCTTCTCAATTTCGCATTGTTTATCGCTTTCACTTCTCGCTCTGGTAACTATGGTTTAGGCCTTTGTAGGATTTTAGAGATTTGACCATTTTTTAAAATCTCAAAATAAAACCCTTCCAAGACACCTTTTTCCGGTTTTCCAAAAGTTTCCGGGCTTCCTGGGATTATAACTAGATAAAGATTAGTTGTAACCTAGCTCTAATACCAAAATTGATAAACATTAGATATGATACCAAAGATGACATAGAATGATGGCCAAGAATATTAATAAAATTCAAAGTGATGTAACGGAAACAAGAACATATAAAAAAAAGATAAAGACTTTATTTGAAGTTTTTTTAAACCCAAAACAAGGGATCTTGGCCTCCACCAAGCTCACATAAACCTAAGGAATCCACCAAGCTCAACTTGCTAGCCAAGTTTTCTAAAATATAAAGTCAAAAACTCACTTTCCTAAAATTAAAACAACTAAAACTTAAAACTTTATAAGAAAAAACACTATTCCCGTTTTTACTTGACACCCCTTAATAATTTGGTCATAACTTTCCCAAATTGGTCTCGTTAGAAAGGTAACTGAATAACCTATCTAATTACACTAAAATCATGCCAAAATGACAAGTTTTGACCTTTGAAAAAGTGGGGTAAACATAAAAAATAGGATTACTCTAAAAAAAACCAACATCTTGGCACTATTGGCCTTATTACATGGACACAAAATAAACGTTACCCCCTATAAGACCCTTATTAAACCATATAATTGCATCTTCCATAAATCGTTCCATGCGTGGACCCCACCAAGGCCAAGTGTAGGTCCCACCTTGCTCCTATGTCCTCATCCTAGTTGAACTAGCCAAACCAACATTTATAAATACCTTCTTCAAGTGCCCATGCTTGGAAAATGGAAAGCCTCTACTAAGTAAAGACTTGAGATACTTTAGAATTCTATATACAGCATAAAGATATGTCGAGCTAGGTGCATGCATAAACTGATTGGTAACACTCACCATATGGGAAATGTCTAGGAATGTGCTAGAAAGATAGATCTAATGTCTTACAGCTGACCAGCATAGATTAAAGGATATCCATATTAATCATTCAGCAGATGATTTTGTTCAATCAGGATATCTATAAGCTTAACTCTCAGTTTCCCTGTCTACTTGAGAAACAAGCTGCGTCATTGCCCCAAGCGCAAAGATCTAATCTAGCAACTACAATTTCCAAAAAAAAAAAACAAAATGCCTTCAATACACCAAAGTGCTTTATCTAGAATTCCCTTCCCAAGTATTCCTTCAAGTTGCTGAATCACTCACTACCTGTCACCACATTATCATCCACATAGAAATAAGAATAGCAGTGCTAACTAGAGAGTCAGTAATCTTCATATTCAAATTCAGCTTTAGCACTCACATGAAAAAATTGTATTGTGATCACCCTCTCCAATCCACAAACTATTTCTTCTATTCCAGAATGTATCTTCTAGTAGAAGAATATTTATACTCCTTTCTCACGTCCTAAAACTTTCTTTGCTGAGTCTCGTTCCAAACAGGTTTTAAGTACAAATTGACAAGAAAGAATCTGACTTTCTACCCTTTAACATTACCAAAATATTGCCAAAAAACCTTTGTATTACAGGCTTTCAGTATTTTTTAACCACCTCAATCAACCTTACCCTCTGCTCATTTCTCACTTTAAAGTAGGATCTAGCAAGAAAGTCATCATTAGTTTTCATTAGCTCCTTCCGCATATAAGCTCCATATGACATCAGACCCTTCTAGAATCAAATCTGCATTTTATACATCCCATAATTATGCAAAATGACAAATCTTCATAAAGCTGAATCTTCCTTTTTGAAGAACAAAAACCATTTCCCTAAAATTGCCTTGTTCATAAGGCTGCAACTTGGGCCGGGCTAACCCAAAGCCCATCTTGTTCAGCTGAACCAGGATTTTGGGTTGGGCCCATGTTTCAGGACTGAAGTAAGTTTCAAGCTGAGTACACTCACAGCATTACAAAATTAACCCATCCCGATTTTAACTCCACAAAGGAGGTATTTACAAATTCTTTACAAATGGAGACCCACCAAAGACACCTATCATGCCCCCTTTTATACACTATATAGGAGGGTTCTGAACAATTGTCAAACTCAGCCTGAAGCCTACTTTTTCATAATGAGACAAGCTCAGTCTGTTACTCAGGTTAGGCTCAGCTACTGTACTTGGGGCTGAGCTCTTGCAGCTCTACTTGTTCATAATCACCAAACTCCAATAACCAAAGGCATCTCAATGATTTAGGTCTCTTTCCATAAGAAGTCCCTTTGGAGTTTTTCAATCTATTACAAAGCAAAGAAGGAACTTTAAGTATGGATGGATAATAGATAAGTAAATTTGCTAAGGCACTTTTGATCAAGGTGATCCTCTGCAACCCTCTTCTTCTACCCATTGAGAGACACTAAACAAATTTTCAGGATTCATGTTAAATGGACCCATTGAGAGACACTACTCTTCCAAAAATCAAACCATTTCACCAACCTTCCAACAACCAGATCCCAAATGCCTGAACTCCTTACCTTTGCTCCAATATGGTTTCCCAAGTAACTGAAAAAAGGATTGCCAAGAATGTACCCCTTTCGCCTGGAATATACCTGAAAAATAGATCATCCTCCCTCTCCTCAGGCCCTATTAAAACACCCTAGTTCAATTTATTCAAATATTTGAGGCTGCCTCAGGGTATCTAAGAAATCCCTTTCAATTTATTTAATGACCATAGGTTGCCTCAAAGCATCCAAGAGTCCCTTGTTCAAGCTCATGCTCCCTCACAGGCCAAGCCTTGTACCTCTAAGCTAAACCATTTGCAGTCATCCCAACAGGCACACTTGTAGAAATTAGACAGATAAGAATGATAGTTTGCAGATATTTCAAAATTTTATTTTTTGGCTGCTCAGGTCACTTGCTGTACAAGTTCAGGTTTCTTAAAGAAACGAAGTTCTCTCTAAAAACCATAGTTATCTCTATAAATACTCACTCATGTTTTGTCTTCCACAAATTAATGAAAATTTGAAACTCTCCCTCTCTCTCCAGTGGTGAAAGCCTCTCTTTCCCTCCCTTTGGTTGGTTAGACTGCAATGAAAAGGTTGGGATTTGGTAGTGATAATGTAGAACATCTTCTCCCCCCCTTTGGTAGGTGAGACTCCAACCGGAGGGTTGGGATTGGGTAGTGAGAATCAATCTTTTACCACCCTTTGCTATCTTTCTTTCTTTTTCTTTCTTCCTTTCTTCATTCATTTTCTTGACAACACCATTAAAGCTTCTAAGCCCTCACACAAGTGCACTTTTCCCTTCTTCTTCGGGGTGTCCTGCATAAACCTCCATTAAGTTGCTGTTGTTGTTATTATTTTTTTTTTTTAATTGATAGTTAAGAGATGTAAATTTATATAAGGATGGACCCCAAAAATGTATAACATGGGCAGCTGATGCTTTAGAAAGGTAGCTGTTGAAGGAAGCCATAACACAATAGATTTAAGAGGATATATGGATCATAGCATTTCTTTCAACAAATCCATCAACAGAAGAAACATAATCAAATAAGATTAAAGTGGAGGCACAAAATTCAAAATAATAATAATAATAATAATAATAATCTCGTAGAATTTACCTTCAGCAACTATGGGTTCATATGCAGGAGGTTCAGAAATCCAATTTCCAACAGAATCCTTCATATGTCTTCTATCAGATGCAAAGAAACGGAGGAAAATTGGAGCATGCACCACCCGAAAAAGCCTGGTCACAAAATGGGTTACTTGCAATGAGGTATATGAAAATGAATAGTGGGTTTTAATGATACACAATGGGCCAATAGACATGATAAATCATTCAGGTCGTCAAATGAAGTCACACATTAAATAAAGGAACTAAAATAATTAGTAAAATCACACTAATTGATATAGCGAGTTTCCTACAGGCATAACTTTGCATTGGGTGATCTTTGGCTTGTTAGAAAGGTCTCCAAGAGATCTATGACATCTATTTCTGCACTTATATTGTCATTTCAATGTTAGAGCTTTAATTTAGTTTTCTGTGTTTAACTTTTCTTCTAAATACTTACCATATGATTGTTATAAAATGAATTAACTTTTACTTGAATAAAGAATTTGCCTTTTGGCTTTAATCCCATCGGGAACTCTTGTGATTGTTTATTACCACCCAGGATGTGGGGTTTTCACCCTGAGAAAACTTAGCAGCATGTTGAGTCTTAACTCAGTGTCAAAGGCAAGGAAACTCAAATCTGTGATATGCATCAAAACGATGGTGATAGTTGAGTTCAAAATGATGTGACACAATCTTGAAAGGATATTCAAGTTCAAAATGATGCATGGTTCAAAAAGACGGAATCAGAATCGGAATTGGCCATGGCTGATTTGGATCCAATCCATTCCAAAAAAAAAACAACTCAAAAAAATCCTAAAAAAAATCTAAAAAATTCTAACAAACATGAGAAAACTATTATAAGAAAAAAAGGGAAAAAGTTGGTCTTTTCAGCACGTTCTTTGAATATTTAATGTACCCAAAACCGCATACGAATTATGAAACAAATGACTAATAAGCAACAAAATCATGCTAATTTACTAAATGCTACCAAATAACAACAATGCACACTAGTATTAGTTTTGATATAAATTCTAAACTTCTAATGTATGTAATACCTAATAAGTGACTGAGTCAATAAATTAAACATACTAAGTACTAACAAATAACAATCTAACATAATTCATACTCCATAGAGGCATAGATTCCATACATACTACATAGTCCATAACTCCATAGATAATACCTCATACCTATAGTCTGAAAAAGCCTAGAATGAGAATGTAAATGGAGAGGTCACCATTGTTGAGGAAAAAAGAAATTCACAATATCTTCAACTGTCTCTTCTTGAGTGCGTTCTTCAGATGTCTGAGACTGAGTGGAGCCAGTGGGTTGTACATATATCGGCATAGGATATGGTGGTGGAGGTCCTGATGGTGGATAGGAATATGACTCGGAGTCATCATGTGACCAAGTGGGACAACGTGCAAGAATCTGAATTAGTGGATATGAATATGACCCAGAATCATATGACTTAGTGGGGCGTGCAGTCGATGCAGATGTAGGAACCTGAATCGGTGCATTCTAAGTTGAGTCCGAGTCCTATGAACGATCAGAATGTGCAGACACCAGAGGTGGTGGTGGTAGATGCTGAAAAGGTACATAAAATGGGTCATGAAAATGAGGCTAAGGCATCGGATATGAGTCAACTAACTGTATAATGGTAGAAGAATAACCCTCTGATTGTCCAAATCCCTCATATGGAAATAGATTAAAGAAACTCTAATTCGTGTACCCAAGCTGATGCTGAATCTCTGATTCTTTACCTTTACCCTTCCTAGATCGTGGTGTGAGACCAAGACCGGAGCCATTGTGTGTATCTTGGATAGCAATGTACTGATCATCGTACCCCATAAAACCACATAACGTACCTGCACCCTCAACATAAACCTCAACACCACCAAAAGGTCCAACACCACCACCACCACCACCACCACCACCAGAAGGTTTGGAACCTCCTCCAGCACCATCGCCACCACCACCACCAACAACATCATCATCATCATTAAGAGTAACTTCACCAACACCAGTATCACTCGGCTGTTGCGTACTATCATCGCCCGTTCGTGAGGGTGAAGCGTAGAATAAGGCATACATCTCTCTATAGATGTCATCAATATCATCATCTCTACAACCCTCGGTCCCTTTTTCTTCTCCTTACAATCCTTCTTCTAGTCAATCCATATTGTCACTTGCATCAAGAACTAGTGACTCTGTCTCACAAATCCAAAGATCCAATGTATAATCATCCTCAAATATGTGGCTAAGATCAATTGGATTGTAATAGTCTCCATTGACATTTTTCAAATACATATTTCGAACCTTTAGCCTCATATTATAGTACATAAAGACCAAATGATCCAAATTCCTCATCTTCAATCGATTTCTTGGTCGAGTATGAATAAGGGAAAAGGTGCTCCAATTACGCTCGCAACCTGAAGATAAAGCCATCTAACTTGGGGATTTTTACCGCAATTCGAGCCAAATTAGGGGCATTGTACCCCATAGTTCTAAAACTTCGCCGATCCGGGTTCGGATCTGGATCGGGATAGGCTAAGTCCGATCCCAAACCCTAGGTCGGACTAGCTTTAGCAGCAGATCGGACTGGATCAGTGGATCGGGACCGGTGGAATGGGATCGGGATCAGTTGGATTGGCATCAAATCAGTCCAAATCGGGTGATTCGGATTGGGATCGGCCAATCCGAGCCAAATTTTCAGATTTTTCCCTTTAATCATAGATCGTCCGATCCTTTTAAGGATCTGCCAATCCAAACATGGATCGGATCGGGATCAGCCCTGTCCGATCCCAATATTTTGATCTATGTTGTACCCATATATATCCCACCAATTAGCTATAAATGAAAAAAAAAAAGTACGAAACCATATGCCTTATATTTGATATTAGTACAATGGATTGTATCCAAAGTCTAAAGTATACCTAGAAGACACTTGTTCCTAGCATGTCGGCAGAGATCAAATCCAAATTCTGCACTCACATCTGTGAAAATACGAATCTAAAAAATCATATAAGATAAACAACAAGAATTGTATAGTTAACTCTCATAAATGGGCAAATCAAAGTCAAATATGATTTAGAATTTCAATAAAGCCATCGAGTATCAACTTACCTCTATCATAGCTAAAGCTTGCCTCTCTAAGTCCGGTTCTATGTGTATGATTGCCTTCTTTAAACCTAACTACACTTCATCATCAATTCTTATATGGTTGTTGTATTGATACTTGGGATTTAAGAAAAATGTTGCATACAAAATATCAAAAAGTTAATAATACTTAATTACTTATTGTAAAAAGTAAGTAATTGACTTGTCTAAAAAAAATTAAAACGATATTTTACCAGCTAAATGCAAATCACTATGCAATTGTTTGTTCAACCTTTTATCCATCATATCCCAATATTTTTTATAAGAAGTGATAACAACCTTAATACCTAGTTTTGCCCTATCCATGGCTTCATATACATATGGCATTGTTGACTTCTCATATTGATCTACCACTTTCAACACTCTCATCCATAGTTCAAAATCTCGCGCGATACAGGCC
>JAOXJP010065604.1:0-15498 GCA_025762735.1 Platanus orientalis | reverse complement strand
ATGGTCTTGTCTCTATAAAAGAAGTGAAGCTGGAGCGAAACACATCAAGCAGGTGATCATAATCTTCAGTGATCATGCATTTGGACTCGAGGATCTCCTGGTCTCTAGGTAGCACAGAGTCAAAAAACTTGAGGGTTAGCTCTATGAGAGAAGGTTCACCATCTATCCTAGTTAGCTGGAATAATTTTTTAAGAACAAACAAGGGTAGCTGGTTTTCGAGCAGGAACAGATCATGCAGTAGAATAGGCAACATCCAACGTGATGCAAGGATGGGATCATCAACATTCTCCTGTTATATTGCAACAAAACAAAATGAATTAACATAGATCAATCTAACAAAAGTCCAATGGTTGTGTGCTTTTGCGCAAATGATCTAACTTACTCGAGGCCTTTTCACAATCAATACTTAATTTTTAAAACTTTTCATGATTTTTTTTTTCTAAATTTTAACTATTTTCATTGTGTCTAGCATCTGGTTATTAACTAGTAGTTCGATCATTGAACCAATGGAGCCATTGGTTTTATCACACCAAATGTATGATACAAAAAACAAAAAAAGAAGCTTTTTGAGTTTAAGCTGCTATTTACATTTTTTGTCGAGAGAGAGAGAGAGAGAGAGAGATGAGGGGTTCTCTACAAGTGGATTTCTTTACTTATTACCAAAAAATAAAACATTTCCTAATTATTACTCTTCAAGTTATTTAGGCTGCTTTGGGAAACCTAATGAAATGAAATCATTATATTTTGCTTTACATAAATTTTACATCATAAATCATCATCAATAGTGGAATCATCTTGTGACATCATCAGAATGTTAATAAAAAAATAAGGAATGAGATCATTATAAAATTTTAATAAATTAATGAACTCATTTTCCTTTTCTATTAACATTCAGGGGATACTCCAATTCAGGTTATATATGGACTTATGCACCCAAATACTAACAAAACCTAAATGAAGTCATCTCATTTCACATGGCGAAGCTTCCAACCGTTGCATTTATTAATGCAATTAAACTAATCCAAATGATGTAATGTTGGTTGTACCACGGTTGGACATATATGCCAAATTATCAATCCCATCACCATTTTTATATTAAAAAATTGTATTGTATCAGTAGTACCTCATTATAAAAAGCCTTGTTGTAGAAGCGCAACAGCTGAATAACAAAGCAACCATCAAGAACCATCATCATAACAAAATCGTCACTAGTGACTTCTTGGAAGTTCTCAGAGTAGAAATTTCTGGTCTCCCACTCCAAGTTCTTCATGGCTTTGACAAGAGTTTCCATGTAGTTGTTACCTGCTGGGTTCGATGGTCCGGCTTGGTCTGTATGTCCCTCAGCACCGTCTTGTGTGTGACGTGCATTCAAGATGCACAAGAGATACCGAAACTTATGCTCGTCCATGCCTTGTAAACTAAGTTTATCGGCGTGGAAAGGGCCGATCGAGACAAGCTTGGGCTCATAAGCAGTTTGGTCAAGTTCTCGTATGCTTGCAGGGATTCGAAACATTGAACATTTTCCAGAAGAACAACTGTGAAGCCCTTCCATTGCCAAATCATTTATGGCTATCACGCATTCAGAAAGTTCGCTGGGGAGTTTCTCATCAACGCTGGGAGCTTCTTCGCTTGCTTGTTTCGACTTTCTTCTCGTAATTTCGTTCTTCATCCTCATTAACATCCCATGCACCATCCCTTCTACAGTTCAACTCTATTCAATAAATCATTGAAGAGACAACACCCATGGCAGCATAAATATAGAAAGGGAACATTATCTAAATACTTTCCGAGCTACCATAATAAGTGCTCTTATGAAATCAAAGACCATGGATTCTGTGATTCATGGTGTTCAAATTTGTCTATTTGAAGCTAACGTAAGATTGGCTTAAAAACATCTTTTGTTGGAGAACTACAGTGTTGAAATTTGTTAGAGAATTAATGGTAAAGAAAAGGTCACTGCTATTGATTCTTTACGTGTTAGGGACAGCGTGTTACACCAGGGGTCGGGTGTTTGGGGACGGGAAAGAAAAAGAAAAAGAAAAAGAGAAAGAAATCAGTCATCACTACAGCGAAAAGGGTTTGAAAGAATTTGATTAAGGTGATTCATGCTTTTGTCCCATCGCTGTTTTGCTTTAAGACACTATTTTGTTTTGCTTTAAGATGCTGTTGTCTTCTCCATGTACATGGTGTCAGTATAATTCCTTTCTGGGTTAATTACACAAAAAAACATCTGTGAACTATCTGACAATATATAGATTTCTCCCTTGACCTTTATGGAATTACAAAGATGGATTTGTGTCATCTTTATTCTTTTTCTTTTTTTCTTTTTCCTATTTTTGGGTTAGAGGACAAACACATGTTCAGCTCCAATTGATGAGCTTGCACCCCCTCCCTTTGGCTTGCCCAAATTAGAAATTCAAAAGATTTGTATTTTTTAAAGTATCCTTATTGCAAGATTGATAAGCTTTTCAAAGTAGTAATTCGCAAGGGACCACTGCAGGTGCCTTTAAGCTATCAATTATAATTCAAGGAGAATAAGAATATTGTACCCTCATTATCTTTTAATCACTTCCTTTCAAACCTCTCGAATCTAATTTCTTAGAAAGATACTCTGCGAACCAATAAGAATTACAAACTCTCAATTTTGTAAAGCTCAAAGTCTGAAGTTAAGATACTGTCTTATCAGCTTTGAGCCGTAAACCATTAGCAAAATCTATTGTCAATTATCACTTACACATTGTGTTGGCTAGAGGTATGCAGGTGAGCCAGCACCATATGGCACAATTTCCAAACGTTGCTATGATCCCATGCATCAAATCAGACTGTGAGACAGACAAGGAGATTCTATCAGCCGTCAATTTAGCCACTAAATCGAATTAGGTGATTTGGGAAGGGAAGAGTTCTCCTTCCAATTATTTCTTGTCTTCCTTGTAATCAAGGACTTTTCGAAATCTAATGCAGAAACTAATAATTGAATGAAATGTAATATTGATGAGTAAATACCTCATCAAATGATAAAAAATACTTACAGAAAATAATTCTTGAAGACAACAAATCATATACCAGACTTTAATACTCCGGATGCAGAACATACACAAAATATAACTGGGGAGCAACTTTGAATACAAACAGTGTGGAATGGCTAAATTATCCAGATGAAAAGGAAAGTTTGAAATCTTAAAATTAAAATAATGATTTGAAGGAATGAGACAAATAAAACTATGCTAATGATTTGCGAGAATGAGACAAATCCATTGATTGGAATTGATTTATTTTTCAAGAGGTTGTAGTGGTCACTTCTTCTATGTAGACCTTCGATTTATATAGGCTTTTATAATACGGTTAGCCTCCTTGTTCCCATGTTATATTTGTGTTCGAATATTATCCCATAAGCTACGATTAGTTGGTGAAGGGCACTCCCACTGAGATCCCACCCGACCGACCCAAACTGCTTGAATTGGGTTTTGGTTTCCAAGTGAGATTTGGTTTAAGGTTTGGGGCAGATATATATATATATATATATATATATATAATCTTTTTCCTAGGATTGTAGGAGACCTTTTTGTAGCTGTAATCTTTATTATAGTGAAAGTTTCTTGATAATCTTCTCCTGTAGACACAGGAAATATTGCAAACCATGTAATTTCAGTTGTATGGTGCAATTGATTCTTTATTGTTTGTTTCACATTGCATTTAACCCTAATTCAATCTCTTTGTCGTAATAAACTGGTATTAGAGCTATGATTAAGGTTTTGCGATGGCTATGAAAGTTTTGAATGCAAGGATTGAGGTAGGGAAATTTGATTGAAAGAACAGTTTTGGTTTACGGAAAGTCAATGTTTGAGATTTGTTGATTGAACAGGTTTTGCAAAAGGTGTTGAAGGGGAAGTTGAAGAAACCTGCTAGATGTAAGACATTGGTTGGGAAGATTACAATTTGAAGGCTATGAGTGTTATCCACATATGTCTAGTAGATGGGGTGTTGTACAATATTATAAATGAAGAATATGCAGTGCGACTGATGTCAAAGTTTGAAAGTATGTATATGCTGAATTGACTATTCCTCAAACAGAAACTGTATACCATGTAAATGAAAGAATGTATGGCTATCTCTAATCATCCAAATGAATTCAGTAAAATTATTTATCAATTGTCTAGTATTGATGCAAGGCTTTAGGATAAAGATAGAACTCTAATCTTCTTATCTTCCCTTCATCCAACAAGCATCTCATTACTACTCTACTCTATGACAAAAATATTATAGATTTAGAAGTTACCACAACCCTTCTTTATAATGAATTTAGGAAAAGGCCTCTAGTATTAATGATACTTATGCTAAAGGCTTGGTGGTTCAGGGAAGGATAATGAAAAAGGAATTTGGAAATAAGAACAAATCTAGATCAAAATCTAGATTGAATAAGGATGTGGAGTGCTATTATTCCATAATAAAGGCAGTATTAAGACAAGATTTCCCAAAATCAAAGAAAATGAGGAAATGAAAGAACAATCTTTGGATGTAGCTAGCATTACAGAGAAAATTTTGATGTTGACAAGCTCCTTTCACTGACCGCTAATAGTGAACTTTCTTAGGATGAATAGGTTTTTTATTCGAGTAGTTCTTATCATACACATTCCAATAGGGACTATTTTTCACTTACAAATCAATTAACAGTGGTACTATCTTGATGAGGAATAATATACCCTATAATATTATTGGAATAGTGATGATCAAAATCAAGATGCATAATAGATATATGAGGACATTAACAAATGTTTGGCATGATCCAGATTTGAAAGATAATCTTATTTTATTGGGAATATTGGACTCTAATGAGTGAAAAGAAACACTAGAAAGTGGATCTATGAGAGTTGTGAAGGGTGCTTTGGAGATTATGTAAGCAAGGAAGTTTGGGAACTTTTATGTGTTACCAGGAATAGCATCATAGGTGGAATAACTAAGTCATTAGTACATGATCTTGATTTAGACTGTACATAATTGTGACATATGTGTATGACTCACAGGACTAAGAGTGGCTTAGTAAACCTAAGTAAATAGGGTTTGCTTTCTAGTGAAAAGACTAGAAAACTATACTTGTGTAAGCACTGTGTTTTTGAAAAATAACACAGGGTAAAATTCAATACAGCTATCCATCACACCATGGCACATTATGAAATTTAAGTGTGTAAATTCTAAAGGGGGTGAATAAGATATAATTAAAAATTTTAATTCTTTTTACCCCAATCTTAATTAATTAGGTGAGTTAATTAGTGATATTCAATTTTAATTTAACTCAATGTATTTGGTGCTCAATTGCTAATGATTGCAAGTATGAAAATGTAAAGAACAATTACACAAAGATCACACCTCACAACACACAATGTATAGTGGTTCGGTCACACCGGGGCCTATGTCCACTTTCAAATACTCAATTTTATTAATCAATTACAATAATTATAAGATATGAGCAAATCTTAAAGTATGTGATTGGTGTCTCCAACAAGCATGGCCTTGGTTGTCTCCGAGTTAAGGAGCTACAATATGTCATATGACATCTTTAACCGTGGACTCAAGGAATCAATGTATGATACCAATATGGTTCTCAATAACCATATATTATAAGTTTGGTCCAAACAAGGGAATCAATGTCCTAAGATATAATGTGGCTTTCAACAGCCAAATATGCCAATATAGTCAAGTAAGGAAGCAAAGTCCCAATGTAGAGAATGGCTCACTAGCCAAATATGCTGATATGGTATAATCTTTACCCAAGCAAAAGGAGTGTGTGAATGACTCTAAAGAAGGAAAGGATGCATATAACATTACACAATAAAGTAACCCTCTGTGAAAGAAAATATAAGTGAAGCACAAGAAGGGAAATATCTCATGGAGAAGATTTCTCCAAGGATTCACAAATAGTGTGGTGGTCTAAGTAAGCAATATGTAAAGCCTATCACAAACTAACTATAATGAAAATAAACTCCAAGATATGAAGATAGAGCTTTATCTCAACCTTGATGTTGGGAGTTTGAATGCTAGGAAGTGTAGGAGAAACTGACCTTAACCTTCTTCCTCTTTTCTCTTGTAAAGGATACCACCTTTGTGGCCACAAGAGAGATAACCAATGCTTTTCTACTTCTTTACAAGCTTGGAAGGTTGAGTGCAAGTGTGTAGAGAGTGTAGATCTCTTGTTCTTTCCCAAGAACATCTTTCCTTTCCCTTTACAAAGCCCTTAAACCCATTTTGCTCAATAACACCTCATGTAGAAGATTTTAAGTGATTTTCCCAAAAGGAATGCTTCATAATATTTCTAGTATATGTGGGAGGTGTTAGTCGAACATTTGGGACCAATCCCCTTCTTATAGGGTTGATCTGAGGCTCCCCACGGCCTCTAATGGTAAAAAAAGTTTTTTAAAAAACTAGCCTTAGAGTTAAATTTCCATACATAACCGATCATGGGCTTTGTAATTGGTCACAACTGTGATTGGTTACAAACTCAATGACATATCACAATCTATGATTTGATATTTAGAAATATCTCCTCAAGCAGATTGTTTTGAGTATTCGTGGGTTTTGAGCGGACGTCGGGATCAAAAGTTATGGCCATTTTAAATTGAGATGTCAATACTTACTTCTCGGCTCATTTTTCACTTAGGGGTTTTCATGAAATTATACCTAGGGGAATATATACATCTTTACGCCTTCTTAGGATCAAACCTTGGTCCCTATTAGGTCTCTTAGAGTAACCATACAATACCCATTTGGTTTTATACCTGATTTACCTTTCAGACTTGGAGATGGTGACTTGGATCTTCCTTGGCACTTCTTGGGTTCTTTGCTTGATATGCCTTGACTTATAACATTTGAACCTCTTCCTTATCATGGTGATGGTCTCCATAGTAGACACTCATAGGCTCACTCATTATACATAACATGAATAGTCTATCACCTAATTTTAAAATGAAATTGACAAATTACATCATGACTTTACAATCTCCTCCTTTATCAATTTTATGAAAAAACCCAAAAATAAGAATACAACAATCATTACATAAATGGACTCATAGTGTGAGGACCATATGTAGACTTCAATGAAGCTTTAAGGCTCCCCCTTTGTCCTTGGGCTTGCCAATACCTATCATCCTGCATCATAGAACTTATACCAATCTCATATGCCTTTTGAATATAAACATTGGAAACACAGACTAGGACATGCATATAGTGATGCACAAATATAAATAAGCATGCTTCATAAAATAGAAGTACAAACATTGAAAGCTTGCAACACTCCCCTTAAACATATTCCCATTTTTTCTATTAGGGTCAATGTCTAAGGCCCAATATTTCTCCCCCTTTTGTCATGAAAAGACAAGGGGCTAGACAATAGCATAGATCAAATAATAATACTCCAAGAAATGAATAGGATCCATTGAAATAAGCTACAGTATGAAGTCTATAGGGGAATGACCAAAGGGTATAGTGCTAAGCAATTCTTAGGTCAATGGTGATGAAAATTATATACATACATGAGACATAGATCGCTAAGGAAAGTATATGAGAGCTATATGGAATGTGTGCTCATGCCATTATGAGTATAAGCGCCAATGTTTTATATTTTTTTTGAGCATATGCCAATCTAAAAACAATAGTTCTCCCCCTTAAGCCCTTAATTTCTCTCTTCTTAAAACCAATCTCCCCTCTAAGTCTTAATATCTCTCTCCCCTTTTTGTCAAAGAATTGGTGAGCTGGAATTAATCAAATGGGCTAGATATGGAAAGTATGCATAAGATTCATGTCAATGAGATATAACTATGCAAGTATAGAGGAAACTAAGGCAAGGATAGATATGCCAATCAAGGTGCAAATAGTCATCCATATTAGATATAAAGATGTGCCAATAAGTATATGAGGATTCTCGTGGGTGCCCATATACCCTGTTCATGATCAATCATGATCTTTGGGACCGATCACCCTATGACTGATCATGGCTTTTGTGATTAGTCACACTGGTTACAACCATCAAGTTGTGACCGGTCATGCTAGAAGAGGCCCACTATTCGAATGTGCTATTTTGGGACCAAAGTTCTGAGTGTGATTGGTCATGGGTTTTGTTACCGATCATGGCTTTTGTGATCGGTCACAAATAGAATTTTTGTTGAATTTTGTTTTGGATCGCTTAAGAGAGATCACTCCCCCTAGTTCATTGAGGAGGACTTCCTACATGTACTTAGGCACATTGTGATCTTCACTACATGATCCTACTCATGCTACATGCATTTTTACCTTTTGGATGCCAAGGGCTCGACCTCTGGTCTTGATCTTCAAGTCTTGAATCTTCTTTGAGTTCTTTACTTGGAAATACCTCTTTGGAACACATGTGACACATACAAGAATTATGGACCGTGCATATATATTTTAGCCATGGGATTGACAAATAAAATACATATGGCTTACTATTATAGAGTGTTAAGACCAAACCTTTGATGCCTAAGATTAGTTTCATCCTTTTGAGACATAAGACAAGCTCCGAACTCTTACTTGTGGGTTTTATGGAATAGTAATTGTTTCTTGTCCTTAGCCCTTTGACAAGGATTTTATCATTTTTCTTGTCCTTAATCTCACATCCTTCCTTCACAAAGTGCACACCATAACCTTTATCATAGTTTGGCTTATGCTAATTAGGTTGTGCTTTAGGCCTTGCACAAATAGCACATTGGTGAGTGTGGGAATACCAGAGACCTCTACTATATCACCCTGAACCCAGATTTGGAAATGGATCCGTGTCACACTGAATTTGGATTCATTACTATTCATAAATCCGAAGATCACATAATGTTGCCTAAGTTATGAGCCCATAAGTATTATCTAAATGTCTACATGTTCCTAATTAGTACTTATCTTAAGATCCATTAAGTTTAAATAATTCATTAGTCAGATTTCAATGGTTTGCGAAAGCGTGTTCAATATTCAATAACCAATTATATTCAGATCAATAAATGCGGAAGCGTAAATTTAACTTATAAAGGTCACAATAGACCAATAACAATGAGTCACAATAGGACTATCACTATACTCTCCAAAGATAATTACTATAGTAGAATAATTAATAACCACATCATAAGGGTGTCCTCTCAATCAAAATAAACAAAAGGGAACTGAATGTCTACTAATCCAAAGTATGGGCCCAACATCACAGAGCCCCCAAATATGTCCATAACAAAGGTAAGAATAGAAAGAAAAACTGAGGATGTCGTGACAAGTCCCTTAGATGGAGGACCTATAACAATGGTCAATCTGAAAAATAAATGGTTGCATTAGTCCCAATCTGTAAGCAATCTAGCAAACAATAGATAATCTGAAGTAAACTGTATATCTAAATACTAGCATGTCTAAAGGTCAATACTAAGCTAGAAAAATATTGAAATAATAATCACAATTATGCTAGTATAAAGCAATAATAATCACATGTCAAAACAGAGGTCAATGGTTCAATACAAAGATCTTAAGTTCGAATAATAATTCAATGCAGAGGTCAAAGCTCACAAATTCAATGACATATGTTAGTCTCAAGAGATCCGTTGTTCTATGATATTGGAGTGTTTAGAATTCAATGTTCAAAGTGTTCGGAGTCCATATGGTACATAATGTTCGAAGTTCAATATTCGGAGTATAAAGATTTAAAGTATTCTAAATTCAATGTTCATAGTGTTCGGAGTCCACAAGGTTCAATATTCGAAGGAGTGCAAAGTTCAATGTCCAAAAAGGTCTAATGTTCGATGTCCAATGGTTTAATATAAAATATTTGTATGCTCTGACTAACTCCAAGGGTAGGGTCTTGATCTCATGCCAAACCCCATGAGTAGAACCAATGTTCTTATTTAACCCCAAGGAGAAGGGCCAATGTCCTTGTTATAACCCTAAGGAGAATGACCAATATCCATGAGGCAAAGAGTATGTTTGAAGTACTTTATCACACTTAGCCTTGTGAGTAGATTTCCCAAATAGTCAGTGACACACTTAGCCCAGTATCAATGCCCTCACAATCAATAGTCACACTTAACCCTATGACGGGGCCAAAAATGGGTCAAAGATTCGAAATCTAAAAGGGTTCACATCAATAAATTTGAAGGTCCATATAGTTTCAATAATTGAAATATTTATATAATGTGTAAAACAATCGTAAGTACTACATTTATATAAATCAATCATTTCAAAGGCACATGGTTCACTTAGATTTAATGTTAATATATAATTCGATATTCATAAGTCTGAAATCACAATGATTCACTAAGATTTCTCATAGAGTCAATGATTCAAACATGTAATAGGATTCGAAGGTTCACATAATCACATAGGAGGCATAGAGGTGAATAGATTCAATGATTTCAATGTATTTCCACAAAAATTCAGACATTCACATGTATTTCAATGAATCAAATCATAGAGGTCAGCCAATATCACTTATAGTTTTCCAAACAAAAGAAAAGTCAAGATTACCTTTCAAGTTGATTATAAATAGAATATATCTTAGGGGATGCACAACTTTATATAGATTTTCAAAGATCCATATGGAAAATTTTTAGATTTCACATGTTCTAAAGGATTTCTTGAGGAAATCAATCCACACAATGTCTAAGATCAATAATCTTTCACAAAATAGGTGTAGATCCAAAAAGCAAACAATAATCAATGGTCTAAAGCAAAGATCTATAAAATTTTTAGAGATTCTAATAAGAGTAGAGTCATTCTAAGCATAAGGAGTATGAAAGCTTACTAAATAAGCTGAAAACCATAGATCTAACATATTTCAAGGGATTGAATTCAAATATTTCCAATAATCTTAGAGAATTTCATGTATATCATCACATAATTTGAAATCACAAGATGAATTCATCTCAAATCACCCATAGTAGGCAAGATCTACTTTCTAGAGAAGCTTAGATTCTAGGATTCACAAGGTTCAATGTCTTAGAGCATAGGTTTTCACATATTTATAGAGATTCCAAAGAGTTTCTACAAAGATCAAAGGAATGCAAAGATGAAATTACATCAAATTTACTATAGAAAGCTAGATTTACTTACAAGAGAATCTTAAGTCTAAGATTCAATGAGTTAGATCAAGATAGAAAAAGGGTTTTGTGATTGATCACGAGATCCGTGATCAGCCAAGCATCTCCTAGAAAAATTATACCCTCAATAAAATGGCCATAACTTTTGCTATAAAACTCCAATTTAGGTGCCATTTAAGGCATTGGAAAATATACTCAGAAATTTCCAACAAGATATGGCTAATGTTCTAGTTCACTCGGGATTTATGTCAGTGGGCTTGAGAAGTTATCCTAAATATGCTTTTAGGATAGCTTTGTAACTTGACAACTTCATGGTTCAACTTGGGTTCTACAGTTCTAAGTCAAGCCAAAAGGTTACTAAACCATTCTAAGGTCTGTTTAAAACATGTTCAATGAAAATTTTACCTTTATACATGCAAAACTACATTTTTACCCTTTTTAGACATTGCAAGGTAATACATCCTCTCCCCTTTTAAAAATTCAGTCCTTGAATTTGTGCATATCTTGGCTTTGGCATAGATGTGGGTACTTATCCTTTATATTATCCTCACCTGACCAAGTAGCTTCTTCATAGGTGTGGTTGCACCATAGAACTTTTACATATGAAATGGTCTTAAAACGCAACACTTGTTCCTTGCAATCAAGGATCATAACGGGCTACTCATCATATGATAAATCATCTCAGATGTCCACTAGAATGTATTCCAACAAATGTGAAGGGTCTCACAAGTACCTCCTTATCATGGTGTGGACATGGGGCACCCACTTCGTCTTTGCTTCGCTCAGGGCCAACCCCCTTTTCTTTGCGAGGGTTGGACTTTGCTTGGAGTCGCCACCAACTCAGGGTTTAACCAACAGAGTTAGATGTCGGTTCTCCTCTTCGGGGAAGAGGAGAAGTCTAGACCCGAAGGTTTAGGGTTTAACTCCTAACCCTGGTCTATGTTCTTAAGATTTAAGGTAAGTTGTTTGGTTGCATTTGGAGAAGGTGTTAGGCACCTCAAATGCAACCACTTTTTAGGGGCGGCTTCTCCCATTCATACATGTTTTAGTCTTATACCAATGCCCATACTTTATTAATGCTGAATTTGGAGTTTGCTGGATTTCTCTCAGGCTTAAAGCCTGATTTTACTCTCCATGCCTGAATTTTAATTCAGGGTGAAAATCAGGCGTTGGCTTTTGAACAGTCCATAAACTGTTCTTTATTTTGCCTTATTCTGTTTGCAGGAGACCCCTCATGGGTTGGTCCCTTAGAGTCAGGGGGTATTAACTCTAATGAGAGGGAGGGAAAGAGAGAAATTATTCTTTTCTGTCTTACAGGCTTAACGCCTAGTTTTTATCTCAATGCCTGATTTTACAATGCTTGAATTTTAATTAAGGGTGAAAATCAAGCATTGGGGAAGCTGATTAGATCAGCACCTTTGTGCAATCTTTTGGGATGCTTTGGTGGGCCCCAGCACTATAGGACCTATGGTTTGGGTTAAGGAAAGTTTCCTAGGGTTGCACTGTGCAATCCTAAGGGTCCTAGATGCAAGCCATGTGGAGATATGATCTCCCAAAGTAGGCCATATGGTCATCTGTTACAGGTCTAACACCTGTTCTTTAACCTGACGCTTGAATTTTAAATGCCTGAATTTTAATTCAGGGGAAATTCAGGTGAAAATTCAGGCATTGGGTGTAAAACTAGTAGCCAACTTAGGGTTTTGGGCCACCCTAGTGGGGCCTAGAGGGTGTGGTCCAGAGGGGTGGGGTCTATCTCTTGGGTCCATGTATTGACCCTAGGGTGGACTTACACTTAACTAAATTTTGAAAAACATGATTTTTGAACCCAGGCTTAATGCCTAAAATTCACTTCAATGCCTGAATTTCCATCCAACGTCTGAAATTAAATTCAAGAATTGAGACATAAATAAGGGCCCACAGAGGTGTACATGCATAGGATTGAACTTCAGAGGCTAAGTTGACCCTAGGACAAGGTTGGAGAAGAATCAGGGCTCCTTGGGGTGGGTCCCAGATCTTAATGCCCGATTTTTGTCTTGACGCCTATTTGTTCAATGCCTGATTTTTAATTCCTTAAAAATCAGGCATTAGTTATTGAGAGAAAATCCAGCAATTGGATTTCTTGATTTTAGAGCCCTTAGGGTTTTGTAAAAATTGTAAAATTAAGCATGCTAGCATGAGACATATACATGGACATTATATAAAAATCTGAGCTTCAGATCATGCATAGAAAATTCAAACTAAAATCATCAAATATTCATCAAAACTAGGTCTCAAAAGACCTGGTTTTAAGGGTCTGTTTGGAAGGCCATCTTGAGGCCTTCCACAACTCCTAAAACCATGAAATTAAATCTAGTACATAGCACATATGTCTAGTCTAACATAATTAAATTTGAGCTCAAGTAGCCCTCTATAAAAATCACAAAAAAATTAGCATGGGAATAGGTTAAAAATAAGAGCAAGTAGAGGTTGTTGAGCTTCTACTGTGTAACCCGAATTAAAGCAGTGCTCTAGCATGAATTGGACATAATAAAAACATGCTAATTTAACATATTATGAAGAGGGGGATGAATTGAACTAAAGTTTAGGCTTACCTTGGGTCCTAAGTGGCCTAAGGTTAAAGATTCATCCCTTTCTCTTCTTCTTCTTCTTCTTCTTTTCCTCTTAGAGTATTTAGGGTTCTTCTTTCCAACCTGGGGCTGTACAAATTTGGGGCTATTTATAGCCCCAAAATGGTGCAATAGAGGGTGGGGATTGAGCTTAGGGTTTGTTAGATGGAGGGATAGGATGATGTCTATCCTAAAATAGGTGGAGGGCTAGGATTGAATCTAGATTTTGTTAGGTGGAGGGCTATGATTAATTCATTTAAAATGAGGTGGAGGGTGGGGATTAAATTGTGTTTGTTGGCATGGATTGATGAGGTAGAAGGGGAGCATGGGAGATACTAAATGGGGGGTGTGATGGACACTCTAGGGATTTGAAATCCAAGGTGAAGATCCAAGGCAGGAGGATGAAAAATTAGATCGAAAGATGTCAATCCAGGGGCTGCCAAAAATGGCCTTAAGGTGTGAATGCATTTAATGCTAAATATCTTAATTTTAGCTCGTCTAATTACTAATACTACTTTTTGATTTTTTTCAAACCCTCTCTCTGCTATCACTCCTCATGATCTCTTGAGCTTGGAAGTCGGCCCAGTCAGTGTCATTATCAGAGGTCTCAGATGCTCCAGTTGCACTGGTCAGTTAGAACCAAATTATGAAAAGGGTAAGGGGTGAAATCAAGGTTTTTTTGACCTGAAACGCTCTCAAATGCATTTTAAAAGGGCAATATGGTAAAATTGATTTAAGAATCACCCAGGGATAGATGACCCTGGGTCCAGGTGATTCACAACTTATGACTATGAGGATTATGATACCTAAGTAGGAAATTAGGTTAAAAACCTTTTTTCGAGTGATTTGACAAAATTGGATAGGGAACGCTGCTGGATTTTCTACAAAATGCCACCATGAGCTGTATCTAAGGGATTTGAATCTTGAGGAGTCCTTGAGTTACAAGAGATGATAGATTGGTCATTGGATTCTTAGGCAGTTGCTGAGAGTTTTTCGAAGCGAAGTCGCTTGAACAAGTTGGATTTTTGTAGCTGCTTGAAGTCGGGTGGAATTGAATGGCCAAAAATTCTCTGAACCAAGAGTTTGTGAAATGCTTTATTGAAGATAGGGTGAAATTGAGAAAATGGCTCTGACCTTGTTGTACTCTAGGTTTAGGAGAACTTTTAAAGGCATTCTGTGTGCCAAATATAGACGAAACACGCTTTTTCTGGGTTTAGGCAGAAATGATCACTTGGGCCATAGATTTTCTACAAATTAGTGTGAATCTGATAGTCTTGAGACTTTGAATTTACAGTGTTGTGGACATTGACCATCTAAATTTTTTATTTTAGATGCACTCCTAGGAGTCAGTCAAGCACTTGATTTTTAGACCTGATTTGTTGCGCTTTTTAGAGTCTTTGAGGGAATCTTGGTAGATAGGTTTTGTGAAAGTTTCTGCTCCTTAGACATCTTTTCAAAGGCCTCGTGATTATAAAGAAATGGACATTGACTGATCCTGATTTGGAGGTCTGGAGAATATTCTAGCTCTATAAGAGCAAAAAGTGGTAAAACAACCTTTTGACATTTTGGGGAAGATTTTAAGGTTTCACAGAGGTTTGAGACTTCAAAATTCTCTTCTCAGACCTAGAGATTTGAAGCTAAGGTCGAGGCCGAGATATGGCGACTAACCTTTTTGGATTCGGAGATCGGATGAGTTTTTGAAAGCTTTTGCAAGGGTTATTTCTTGGTCAAGGTTATCATAGATTCAGAAATTGGCTATTTTCATTCTCGAGCAATGTTTGATCTGTGATGAGTTCTCCAGAGCAGGAAGACTCAAGGATGCATAG